>SJYC01010098.1:0-23557 GCA_006408675.1 Madoqua kirkii | reverse complement strand
TCCTGGGGTGGTTGAGCCTGCTGGTGTGGACCAGCCTGGCAGGTGGCAGATGAGGGGCATGGGAGGCAGAGGGCAGGGAAGTGGGGACCACGTGTGGCGGGCACCGTCGGGCGCAGCGCCCACAGCAGGGCCGCCATCTGCATCCACAGAACAAGGCGCGGGTGGCCGGCCCGCCTGCAAGCCCCCTTCTCCTGCCAGCCCTCCATCCCCAGGTACGAAGCCTCGGCTGTGGGCTCCCAGCGAGGCTGTTCATAGTCACCCGCCTCACTGCTGTGCTGTGAGGAGCTATCCCACTCGGATTTACCGATTCCTTTCAAATACTGGCACACCAGCTAGACTTCGTGTGGGGAACAAACTCTGCTGACCTGCTTTCTACACTGAAATTCTATTGGACAGTGAAAGTGCAAATATGCTTAAAATACATTTATTATGTCAAGAGTGAATGCTGTAATAACTGACTGGAAAAGCTGTTAATTTTGTGTATAAAAACAATGACTAAGAACATGCAAATAAACAGAGACATAAATTGAATATGAAGAGACTACATTAGTTACATCCTTTTAGGAAAAAATAATATGCTTTATGGAAGAAATTATTTATAAAAATGTACAAAATAATATAGGCATAATAATACAGATTAGATTCCGTTCTAATTTAGAAAAGACCAGTGTAATTTAGGCTGCATTAGAGCTGAGATTTCTGTGGTTTCAAAGGTACCACCAGGAGAGGGACAGGGCAGGTGAAGGAAGACCCTCGCAACACCCACGACCGACCAGAGAACAGGCAAGAGACTGGACAAGGACCCCACTGGACGGGACATCGCCGAGGGCAGAGCCCAGGAGAAGATGCTGAGTCTCGCTATGGTCAGAGGACGCAGGGGCAGCCCAGGGCCCGCGGCTCGGAGCTGAGGTTTACAGTCACGGCAGGGATGCAGGGCTGTAAGACCGACGATGTCACCGATGGGGGTGACAAGTGGTCCAGCCACTCTGGAGACTGGCCTCACCGGTGGAAGCTGACCACTCCACAAGACGTGGCCAAAGGTGTATGGAGCAGCCGCGCTCGTAAGAGCCCAGGAACAGCCCCAACATCCACCGACTCTCGAGAGGATGGACACAGCTGCGGGGCCCTCAGCAGGAAGTGAAGCCCTCCTGCCGCCCGAGGACGTGGCGGACACCACACGCACAGTGCGGGGTGAGAGGAGAGAAATACAGGAGCCTGCGTGTCGGTGAGGCCACTGCCGTCAGCCTCAAAAGCGGTGCTACGTGTCGGAGCTGCAGGGCTGAGGGGCGGGTGCTGTGCTAGGGCTGGCTGCACGGTGAGGTGTGCTTGTGGGTAATTCCCTGCACACGGAAGTCTGTGCACTATTCTTTATGTACCACACACACCAGTAAGAAGACTTTTAAAACAATTTCAAATAACAGACTTCACAAGAATCTTCAAGACATCCTATGCTGTATGTCATGCGTAGATAAACCACGTATATAAACTTTAAAGGCTTGTTAAAATGACTTGTATAGCTGGCTAACCACTTTCAGTGTGTGCCCGTGTGCACAGTCGCTGAGTCATGTCTGACTCTTTGCAACCCTTTGGACTATAGCCCGTCGGGCTCCTTTGTCCATACTGGAGTGGGTTGCCATGCCCTCCTCCAGGGGATTTTCCCCACCCAGGAATCAAACCAGCGTCACCTGCATCTCCTGTGGCTCCCTCCCTGCAGGTAGATCTGTACCCGCTGAGCCACTGGGGGAACCCAACCACTTACAGCAGGTGAGGATAAAGGAGTTTCAAGGTTAGTATGTATTGGTAAAGTGTGTAAAGACTTCTTGTTTTACTCATGAGTGTGAGACGAGTAAACCACCATCTGGTCGGGACATCGAATCCTGACATGGGCAGAAGTGCACAGCCTGACACACTTGCAGGATTAACAGGGCACCCACACGTGCCCCTGAGCTCTGAGGTCCTGGGGGAAAGGACCAGAGCCTGGGAAAGTCTACCTAGTTTCCAGAGACAAGCACACGGAAGGGTCTCCTGTCTACGATCAAGTTGGGCGACTCCTGCAAGATAATGGACTCTGCTGGTCTTCACACAAGCACAGCTAGGGTGGAAAGCAAACACTGGGGTCAAAGGGCAAAAATGTGCAACCCAGGAGTCACCACGCCTCCTCTCGGTGACAGCCCATCCTACCATCTGCCGCTCAGAAGCGCTCTCAGACAAAGCAGCTTTGAAAAAGTTGAGGCTGAACTCATAGGCGAAGCTCACTATGATGCTTTAGGGGTCTTAGTCATGTCTAAGTCCGCCAAGAGTCTGCAAACTTTCCTGTAAATGCTTAAGCCGAACCAAAAGTGGGGCCAGATGCCCTCTGCAGTCCCTGCGTAAAGACAAAGCCGGGGACCAGCCCTGAAGCTGGGGTGACCAGAAACACACGGGCGAGGCGGCTGCTGACGCGGCTTGGCTCTGGGGCCTGGGTCCCAGGCGATCACGGGTGAGGGGCAGGTGAGGGGAGGGCGCCCGCCCGCCGCCCGTCTGGCGCGCACTCACTCTCTTTGCCCTTCTCCTTGTTCTTCAGCTGCTGCAGCTTCTGCTCCCGGTGCTGCTTCTCCAGCTCCTGCTCTTGCCGGTGCCGCTCCAGCTTCCGCTGGTGCTCGAGCAGCTCCTGCTGGTGCTTCATGGCCAGCAGCTCCTGCTGTTGCTGTGGGCGGGAAGCAGCAGACACAGACAGTCAGAACCTCGCCCCAAAAGGGACAGAGAGACAGACACGCGTGAGGAGAGCGGCGGGGGGCCAGGGCCCCCTCTCTGCCAGTGTGGCCCCGGGGCCTCGCTCCCCCCTGCAGGGCCCGCATCGCCAAGGAGGACGCAGGGCTGCTTGAGGACGTCTCCTACACGTTTCATGCTGAAGGCTGTAAATGAAAATAAAAACGACTGACCTCCTGGAAGAAAATACACATAACGATTTATGCAATCTAGGAAGTCAGGAGTCATGTACAGATGTGAGAGCTGGACCATAAGGAAGGCTGAGCACCAAAGAATTGATGCGTTTGAACTGTGGTGCTGGAGAAGACTCTTGAGAGTCCCTTGGACTGCAAGGAGATCAAACCAGCCCATCCTAAAGGAGATCAATCTTGAATATTCATTGGAAAGACTAATGCTGAAGCTCTAATACTTAGGCCACCTGAACAGCTGACTCATTAGAAAAGACCCTGATGCTGGGAAAGTTTGAAGGCAGGAGGAGAAGGGGACGACAGAGGATGCGATGGCTAGATGGCGTCGCCGACTCAGTGGACATGAGTTTGAGCAGGCTCCAGGAGACAGTGAGGGACAGGGAGGCCTGGTGTGCTGCAGTCCGTAGGGTTGCGGGGCGGACACGACTGAGCGACTGGAATGCCTTTTTGAGACTGACGCAAAAGAGCACGAGAGTGCGGTCACTGCCACCCTGCCTGGCACGCTCTTACAAAGTTAACACCCCCCTGAGACCCAGCAACCCCTCACCCAGGACTGACCCAGGAGACGCGGGAACACGTCTGGGCAAAGCCCTGTGCCCACCGCGCGGGGCCGCTGTGCGCACAGCAGCCCTGCCTGACACACCCCCGGAGCCCTCAGACGAGAGCCCAGGGACGGGAGTGCGCGATCTTACGTGAGAACCCCACCTGGCAATGCGGAAGAACACACTGGACATACTGGCAAAAACAAGGATGGGCTATAAAACAAGCAGAATGATCAGGTCTGGTGTCGGCTGTGGAAACAGGACAGAAAGGAGTCCACCGGCAGACTCTATTTACACAAAGTTCTGGAGCACGAAATCCCAAGACACAGAGATAAAAGTCAGAGAAGGCTGCTTCTTGGGTGAGGCAGTGGACGAGCCGGGGGAGCCGGCCGGGGTGCCGCACGGTCTGGTGGAGACAGCGTTTACACAGACACTCACGACTGTCCACGGACACACACGTTCTGCTCTGTGTAAGTTAGATCAAGTTTCCAAAAATGACGTAACTAACAATGTAAGACGCTGGCTCCACAATATATATTGCCAACAAAATTAAAATGCAAAAGGTGAATGAGGAAAGCTCTTTGCCATACTTATGGTGTACAGACTGACTTTTATATGCAGTTGGTTGTTTCACGCTAATAAGAATATGATAAACAGCTACTAAAAAGGCGAGCAAAAAAGGCCAGGAGATTCACCAAAAAGAGTTTAGTTTTATCCGACTCTTTTCGACCCCAGAGACTGCAGTAAGCCAGGCTTCTCCGTCCTTCAGTATCTTCCAGAGTTTGCTCAAACTTGTAGATTGAGTCAATGACACCATCCAACCATCTCATCCTCTGTCAGCCCCTTCTCCTGCCTTCAGTCTTTCCCAGCGTCAGAGTCTTTTCCGAGTCAGTTCTTTGCATCAGGTGGCCAAAGTACTGGAGCTTCAGCTTCAGCATCAGTCCTTCCAATGGACATTCAGAACTGATTTCCTTTACAACAGACTGGTTTGATACTTTGGTTTGATACTTTTGAACTGTGGTTTTGGGAAGACTCTTCAGAGTCTGTTGGACAGCAAGGAGATCAAACCAGTCACCGGAAAGAGTGGTTAAAAACAAATGGGAAACAATGTTCAACCTCACTAGCCATCAAATCCCATTTTCACTTAGCGTATTCTAAAGGCAAGAATGGACAAGCGGGCCAGCGCTGACGGGGCTGCGGGAGAGACACGATCAAGCCCAGACACCTGACAGGTTCTCCCGGAACATCAACCAGCCAGGTCCTCCGCTGGCGGCCAGAGCCGCCTGCTCCCACTGGACAGCCCCTCTGACTCATGCTTCCGCCGTCTGTCCGGCCCCACCTCCGCCTTCCCGCTCCAGTGCTTGGCCACCCCTGCACAGCCTCAGCTTCCCACCATCCATGTGGGGCCTCGGGAAGCCCCGAGGGCCTCCCTGCCAACCTGGCCACCCGCCCAGGGCAGGCCTCTGCCCACAGCACCTCCTGGGGGCGCCTGTGTCCTGGTCGTGACTCACTCCCGACCCTTCTCCTTTGGCTGGGGTGGGTCTCGTCCTCTCGCTGTCCCATGGAGGGTTGGAGGCGCTGCAGTTTCTCTCCTGCGAGGGCCTGGGACTCCCCGTGGACAAGCACGCTTCCCCCCACGTCAGCCACACGCGTGTGAGACGCAGCAGGGTGGATGCCCCCGTGGCCACTGCTGGGGGCCCTGGTGGACACCTCCTCCCCAGCCCACTGTGGAAAAGGAGGGATGGCTGAGCCCCGACCAGATGGAGCCCAGGCAGGCAGATCACAGCTGTCACACACACACACACACACACACACACACACACACACACACACGGCCCTGTGGTCACAGCAGTGCCCGCACACACAGCAGGGCACCCAGGGCCCCCACCCATAAGCCCGGCTGCCTCCGGCCTTCCCCAGAGGGGAGGGGTTCACGGGAGATGGAATGCAGAGGAGAGGTGTGGGTGTGAGGAAGCCCAAACTCAGCGCGGGAGGGAGGGAGGGGGAGGCGGCCGCTGGACAGAGGGTGCTGGACTGGGCTCACACAGGGGAGCGAGTGTAGACGGCCCCCAGGCGGCAGGAGAGCCAGTGTAGACGGCCCCCACGCAGCAGCGCGCCTGCCCCCGCCCAGGGCCCGGGGCTCCCAGGCCATATTGTGCAGCAGTGGATGCGCAGCTCAGCACCCACCTGAGTGCTCCACACACGCTGAGCGTCATGGCCGACCTCTCTCTATGGCAGAGACAAAACCAATCGCCCTCCCAACAGGTGGCTGACAGGAGCTGGGGCAGAACGGGGGCGGCAGAGGCCGCTCTGGGTGACCGGGTTTCGAAAGCCTAGCTCTGCAGTGACTGTCGCCTGCGGTCAGCACATCTGGGTCTGACCTTCAGCGCTTCTAGCTGGCGTTACCGTGCGTGTCTGTAAGACCAGCTTGAGAACTCTGCAAATGATTTAAAAAGGAGTGTTTTCTTCTCTTCTGAAAGGAACAAGAATGACACCACTGGGATAAAAACTAAACAAAGTGGAAAGGAGCCACGTCCCTTGTTACTAGTTTCCTTCCGGGAAGGAGGGCAGCTCACCCAGGGAGGTTCTTCTACCGAGAAAACGTCTGTTGATCTGCCTGGATTCAGAGGATCCTGCCTTGGGGCCCAACGGCACTGTACCTGATGTCCAGGGGTACAGGCCCTCATGGGCATCACCAGGCCACTGCCAGCCACTCTGGATTCTACCAGCACCGCTGGCCTTCAGAAACGGACACCTCAAAGGGCCGTCTGGCGTCCGGAAGCCAAGATGGTGCCCGGAAGAACAGATCCTGGGGTGAAGAACCTGGCGCTCTTGGTATTACCGATCCCCTCAGACTGCCTACACACAGCCCGGGCTCCCCTTCAACTGCTCAGTGTTCATTTAATGCGTAAATGAGGCACAGGCAGAAATCTGCTGAATCTGGTCTCACAATATTTACGTTTCAGCCAGAACCCAGAAAAGGAAAGTGAGATGTTTCAATTATCATTACAAAGAGACTCTGGAAACAACCAGCCTAGATCCCGGTGATTAAAATTCACAGGACGACACAACTCGCAGAAAGCGACCGCTACACAGTTTTAGTGAAAGGAAGTTAAGAAACCAGGCCTCCGGCATCCCCAGCATCATGGCGTGAAGGAGAAGGGTGAGGCAGAGGATGCGATGGCGGGATGGTGGCACCGACTCGACGGACGCGTGCTTGGGCAAAGTCCGGGAGAGGGTGAGGGACAGGGAGGCCTGGTGTGCTGTAGTCTGTGGAGTTGCAGAGCTGGACACGACTGGCCGACTGAACACAGGGGTCCAGCTCGTTTTCTGCCCCTAAGCTCTCGTGCCCAGACAGGAGGGATGCGCGCTGTGCCATGGTCTCTGGCCTGGGCTGGGTGGGGGCCGCTGGCAGCTGCCCATCTGCTCCAGGCCAAGGGCAGCTGAGGCTCACCTGGCCCGTCTCAGGAGGGCTCCTGGTCACAGGTGGTGGGCACCCCGTCTCAGCAGGGCTCCTGGCCACAGGTGGTGGGCACCCCGTCTCAGGAGGGCTCCTGGGCACAGGTGGTGGGCACCCCGTCTCAGGAGGGCTCCTGGCCACAGGTGGTGGGCACCTCGTCTAAGGAAGGCTCCTGGGCACAGGTGGTGGGCACCGCCTGCTGTTGCTCCTCATCTGCTGACGGCTCAGGCTGGGGAGACCCACAGCCACATACAGGACAGCCTGGGTCGGTAGGGCCAGGACCGGAGAGGCAGGCCAGGCTCCGTGGGGGCTGAGCCGTCTTCTGGAGCTAGGACCACCAGGGGTGCAGGCCATGCCCGAGCTGAGCACGTGGGCCGGCTCCTCTGAGCCACTGTCTCCTGGGGAGGCCCCACCTCAACACGCAGTGGGTGCAGCAGGCGCGGAGCTGGCCGAGGCCTCTTGCCCCCGCCTCCGGCCGACGCGGTGGCTGCTCCTGCCACCCACATCCTGAGTCACTGTGAAAATAAAGCACGGATTTCAGGTGGCCCCTCACTGCAGAATGCACGGCGCGTGCACAGCCTGGCATGGCCGGGCAGAGCGGGGTCATCCGGGGGCACGTGGCTGCCAGGGTGAAGGCCATGTCCACCTGGGGCCGGACCCAGAAGCTCTGTGCATCAAGCCCCGGCAGGCAGCGGTCACGGAGCTTTTCCAAGATGGTTGAGGAGCTTCTAAGGCTCAGGTGGCCCGCTTTCGGGGAGAAGTCCAGGGCAGACCAGTGGCCCCTGGGGGCCAGAGCACCAGTTTGATGGAGGGGCCTCCTCTAGGGGGCTCATCTCCAGGCTTATGAGCTACTTGGCCACGGTGGTCAGGGCCCATGCGAGACTAAACTATTCTTGCCTACGAAGTCCTCCAAAATGGAATCATGTCCATCTTTATCTCCCTGGATTTACTGGCTCAAAGAGGCACCCTCATTTCAGTTAACTTCAAAATCACCCTTCCCTCCAGCCTCATGGAGCACAGCAGCAGTAATCAAGAGGTCCCGTGGACATGTCACTCAAGATCCCCCCAAATCGGACACTCAAATGCCACAAAGGGTCAGCCACCCTCAGGCGGGTCAGAGAGAGGAGGGCCGGCATCACAGACGCTCAGCGCCCTGGGCGCACAAACGCCACGGACAGGGCACCGCTGTGAGCGGTGGGGGGAGTGGGGCGGTGACAGCGGCCCGGGGGGACTCCGCCGCCCCCACCACCCCAGCTCCACTCCCGGGACACGCCACCTCCTCTCAGGTGGGTGCCCCAGAGACCAGAGGAGGGCCGCCTCCCCCTGCAGGGCATCTCGACCCCTCCTCTCCACGGGGCTCACCACCACCTGGACACACTTCCCGGGGCGGCTCGGGGCTGACGAAGACCCAGGCCGTGTCCTCTGGCCTCTCCTTGCCATCCAGCACACAGCAAGTCTACGTGTGCCGGTAAGGGTCCCGGGCCAAGGGCATCTCGACCCCTCCTCTCCACGGGGCTCACCACCACCTGGACACACTTCCCGGGGCGGCTCGGGGCTGACGAAGACCCAGGCCATGTCCTCTGGCCTCTCCTTGCCATCCAGCACACAGCAAGTCTACGTGTGCCGGTAAGGGTCCCGGGCCAGACCAGGGGCTGCGTGTTTATCAGCGAGAGCCAGTGAGGAGAGATGAGAGAGAGGCCGTGGTGCAAGGCCACAGGAGAGGGTTTTCTCTGCAGAGCAATCTATGGCTGCCACCTCTGGAAACACGCTCAGCGCTCCTGCTCCTACCAGCCAGGGGCGGCGCAGGGCAGAGCGCAGCATGGAGTGGCCATCCACGCCCCCAAGGCGGCAGGCATCTTCCTAGAAACGCGGAGTGCAGGCTACGAGCCAGCCCTGACCGTACGTGCGCTCACGGGGTGCCGACCGGCTCAGGAATGACGCGGCGCTCGTGGCAGCCACGCGCCTTCCCGGATACCAGGGCTATGGCCACCGAAGCGTGTCCTCCGGGCTCACTACAAGTTGCTTCAGACGACCCAGAAGCTGGGGTCCAGGCAGCATGGCTCAGCCACCCGGGGCAGGTAACAAAGACAGGAAGCACCGTGGCCTGGCTCCCAGGCTGGAGAAGCAGGGTCCTTTCAATCCTGTCCACTCCCCTGCAAGGAAACGTGCCATGTGCTTGCTAAGCAGCTCCTAAAGCTCTCCTGTCCAGAGTACCAACCACAGCAGGCTTCACACACACACACACACACGCCTCACTAGTGAAGAGGACGTGCAAATGAAGAGGGGAGAGCGCTTTCATTTCCACTTGTTGGACAGGAGACACCCTGAGGCCTGGGGAGGGAGGCCAAGCTGGACACAGCCTCGCAGAGAGCAGGCTCAGTTCTGGACGGAGACCCGATGAGGCCACCAGAACGTGTGACATGCACACCATGGCGCATCTTTCATAGGAAGGGGTTTATTCCAGGAAATCTGCCTAATGGACGGTGCTGACAGTCTGGGCTATAAGTAGGAACCGCAGAAGACCAGCCCCATCTCCCAGGTTCACACCTGTCAGACCAAGGCATCAGGACGGGCCTCTACCCTGCAGTGTAGACGGGAAGGGACACGGCAGTGTAGATGGGGAGGGGAGGCCGCAGTGTAGATGGGACGGGAGGGGAGGGGAGAGTGTACTGCAGATGGGGAAGAGAGGCTGTAGTGTAGATGTGAGGGGAGCTGGCAGTGTAGATGGGGAGGGGAGGCTGCAGTGTAGACGGGGAAGGGAGGCCGCAGTGTAGACGGGGAAGGGAGGCCGCAGTGTAGATGGGATGGGAGGCCGCAGTGTAGATGGGAGGGGAGGCGGCAGTGCAGACGGGAGGGGAGGCAGCAGTGTGGACGAGAGTGGAGGTGGCAGTGTAGACGGGATGGGAGGCTCAGTGTAGATGGAGAAGAGAGGCCGCAGTGTAGATGGGAGAGGAGGTGGCAGTGTAGACGGGAGGGGAGGCGGCAGTGTAGACAGGAGGGGAGCCTGCGGTGCAGATGGGGAAGGGAGGCTGTAGTGTAGATGGGAGGGGAGGCTCAGTGTAGATGGGGAGGGGAGGGGAGCCTGCGGTGTAGATGGCAGCACTGGGGTCACGGGGTTCAGCCTCGGCTCTGGTGTCACCCGCGCCGGGCATGTATGGGCTCTACCAGCTCCTGACAGTGTCCTCAGGCTCCTGTCCATCCACAGCCAGTGATCCCATGGGGTCCTGGGGCTGGCAGGACAGAACCACCTATCACCCTCCTGGAGGCACTCTCTGAAGACCCCCGTCTCCTCTCTATGCTGGAGGCACCGTCATCGGAAAGCCCACGAGTGACGACTGGAGACTGAGAGAAGGCCACGGCTGGGCTGGAAGCTCTGTCACCAAGTGGAACAGAGGCTGTGACGAGAGCCCCGGGGGGGAGTCCCGGGCCGCACCGCGAGCTGCGGGCGGAGCCGAGGTGGGCTCTCAGGGGCCGGGAGGCAGAGCAGGGGGACCGCTTCTGCTTGCTCTCACCGCGCCGCGCTTCAGCTGGGAACGTGAGAGAGAGAGGCTCCCTCGATAACATGCTTAGAAACTTTAAAATGACACAGCAAAGTGGCAAACCCAGAGAACGCTGCATCCGCTGGGCGATCCGCTCCACAGTCCCAGCTGAGGAAGGACTTTCTGGACATAAACACCTGCTGACATCCACATTCACAACTCCCTAGACCCTGAGTCCCACTGACCACGCTCCAGGACCCCCTTCCGGGGAGGAAAGAACTAAGTGTAGGGCGGACGGGGACAGGCTCCTGAGCGGCCACAGCCAGCAAGCGTCCAGAAGCAGGGTGAGGCTGTGTCGGAGCCCCAGAGACAGCATCCTTACCCAAGGGTATCAGCTTTGGTTGCCTTTTAAAACTCTACGTTAGTCACTCAGTCGTGTCCGACTCCTTGCGACCCCAGGGACTGTGGCCCACCAAGCTCCTCTGTCCATGGGATTGTCCAGGCAAGAAGACTGGAGTGGGTTGCCATTTCCTTCTGCAGGGGATTTTTCTGACCCAGGGATCGAACTCGGGTCTCCCGCATTGCGGGCAGATTCTTTACCATCTAAGCCACCAGGGAAGCCCTTTTAAAAACACCATTCCCTTTTTAATTATAAAATCCTATTCAAATTCACTGATGGTTTAATGACACTAATTAGATTGTGTGTTCAAGAAATCTGTCTGACAAACACCACTGCCAAATGTCACCAAAAGATGATGGCTTGTGAAGAGAGTGGAAAACATCAAAACAGAGGCCGGCTGAGGGATGACAGTTACATAGCTTTAAATGGCTTCAGACGAATGATCTCTGCTGTAAACGGAGAAAGAAACAATTAAAGCGCAGAGAACACGTCACCCTGAGATGTGAATTGCGTTTCTGGGGCTCCCATTCTCTCTGTGGGCTTCTGGCCTGAAGGTCTGGGGGGCTGGCGGACCCCTGGTGGAGGGGGTCTGCCTCCAAAGATGGGGGCCCTCGGGTCACCGGGAGGCCGGGTAAACGACTCGGAAGAGACGGCTGCCCTGACCTTTCAGGCTTCTGAGATGACATCAAGATGCAGGAGTCTGATGCGGAAGTTCAAGAAACCTGCCAGTGAGGAGAGGAAACCACATCCCAGGGTGAGCAGTGCGAGTGGGCGGGGCGGGCTCTTCAGAGATTCACAGAGAACAGGAGGCTGCAGCTTCCAGGACAAGACGGCCGCGCAGCCTGCGGGGGGCGCTCGCTGGTACCGAAAGGCAGCTCTCTGAACTGGCTTCGGTGAGGACCTAGTCCGGCAGCCACTGACCTCGTGTGGCCGCGGTGCAGCTGGTCCACAGGGAAGCCGGCTCTGCGTGTCTGGTCCACGGTGTGCACCCAGACTCAGCTCGGCCACAACCGCTTATGTGGATCACGGGCTGAAGCGACACTTGAGAAATACGAGGTCAAATAAAATAGCCTGAAAGTACTTTGACCTTTAGCAGCCAGGTCCCCAGTGGGCCCCCAAAGACTCCTTCCTGCTCCTGGTGCCCACCCCTTGGCTGGGCCCCTGCCGGGAGGGTTGCTGCCTGTGACAGCAGAGCACTGTGGCTGGGGGGGGAGGGGGGTCACCTTCAAGATTTGTCCAGAAGACTCTGCGACCTCCTTCTTGATCACTTGGATCCTGGAGGCCCCGGTGAGGAGGACTTGAGGCCTCCTGCCCCAGTCCAGGGGGTGAGTGAGCTGGGAAGGGAATCCTGCAGCCCCGGCCCCATGCTCAGGTGAGACCGCCGCCCTGACCACACCCGACCACACCTCACGAGAGGCTCGGCCATCTGGGAGCTGCCCCCAGATCCCCGGCCCGTGGGAGCTGAGCTATCTGATAACATGTTTGTTATTTCAAGCGGCTAAAAATCTTTTGAGTAATTTGTTACATAACAATAAATCACTCACACAACCTGGTTTCTTTGGGTGTTTTAAGGTGGCTACAGGAAACGTAAAACTACCTATGAATTTTAACGTGTACACATTTCCACTCAACAGCAAGGTTCTGCAAGGTTCTGCGTGCGGTGACGCACGTGATCACAGATGTTATAAGTGGTCCCTCAACCAAGTGACATGACCTCCGTGCAGCACTAGTGCACGCTTCTTCCTGGAACGTCTGCTTTTAAAATCTGGGATCAGAAAAAATACGTATAGACAGCAAATGGAGCTTCCCAGGTGGCCTACTGGTGAAGAACCTGCCTGCCGAGGCAGGAGACATAAGAGATACCAGTCCTGGGTCGGGAAGATCCCCCGGAGGAGGGCATGGCAGCCCACTCCAGTATTCTTGCCTGGAGAATCTCACGGACAGAGGAGCCTGGGGGGCTGCAGTCTATAGGGCTGCAAAGAACATGACTGAGGCGACTTAGCACGCACCAGATAGTAAATACCAAAACGAAAAACTTATGTTAGTTTTTTCCTTATCCCATCTAAATGAAAGTAAATATTAGCTTGCCCCCCCTTGCCTGGAAAATCTCATGGATGGAGGAGCCTGGTGGGCTGCAGTCATGGGGTCACTAAGAGTTGGACACGACTGAGTGACTTCACTTTCACTTCTCACTTTCATGCATTGAAGAAGGAAACGGCAACCCACTCCATTGTTCTTGCCTGGAGAATCCCAGGGACGGGGGAGCCTGGTGGGCTGCTGTCTATGGGGTTGCACAGAGTCAGACACGACTGAAGCGACTTAGGAGCAGCAGCCCCCGCAATTATAAAAAGTCAGTGGGAAAAATAGAGAAAAGATGGACAAGCCCCAGGAAGAAAATAAAGACAATTCCTAAACACCACACCCAGAGATGACCACTGCTAGTATTCCGGCGCTGCTTCTTGCTGGTCATGTCGCTATTTAGGGACATATGTTTGTGGATGAAGTCCACGGTAAGATTTCTCCCCTGCTTTAAGCTCAGCCCCAGGAAGAAAATAAAGACAATTCCTAAACACCACACCCAGAGATGACCACTGCTAGTATTCCGGCGCTGCTTCTTGCTGGTCATGTCGCTATTTAGGGACATATGTTTGTGGATGAAGTCCACGGTAAGATTTCTCCCCTGCTTTAAGCTCCTACAGGGTGACTTTAAATGCTGCTTCTACTCTTGGTCACAACCAGCTTCCAAGTGCCCACACGCAGGTATAAACAGTGAGGAACATCCCCAGGCATCAACCTCAGCCTGGCAGAAGATCACCGGGGAGGTCCTGGGAGGCGAGAGAGCGCCAGGCGGGGCGGGCCAGCCTGGGGGCTGGGGGCTGGGGGGCAGCGGGATAGAAGGCCACACAGATTGGGCCAGCCTGGCGGCTGGGGGCGGTGGTCCTGGGCAGCGGGACTGCGGGCACACACAGGGGGCCGGCCTGTGGGCTTGGTGTATGTCCTGGGCTGTGGAATTGTGGGTACACACATGGGGCCAGTCCAGGGGCTCGGGGATAGTCCTGGGTGGCAAGATCTTGGGGCACACAGAGAGGGCCAGCCCAGGAGCCACCGGGCAGGTCCCGGGCAGCAGGATCTGGGCGCGTGTGGCGGGCCAGCCCGGGGCCACCGGGCAGGTTCCGGGCGGCGGGGTCGGGCGCGCGCAGCGGGGACTGACCTTGATGTGCTCGTGCAGCTGGGCCTCGTGCTGCCGCGACAGCTGCTCGTGCTGCCTCTGGAACTCGGCGATGAGGACCTGCCGCTGCAGCTGCTGCTCTGCTTGAGCGCCAGGAGCTCCTGCTGCAGCTGCTGCTCGCGGAGGCCTGGCTCCGCCACGGGCAGCGGGAACCGGTGGTCCAGGCGCAGGTCCATGGGCACCCCCGGGGGGGCCACTGGCAGAGGCAGGGCCGAGGCCACGTCCACTGCAGGGAGAGCACAGAAGAGAGGTGCCGGTGACCAGGTGGCCCCTCGTCCTGGCCCGGCCCCGGCCACCCTCCCTATGAGCCCACGCCGCCATCGGGGAGGCCCACGCCGCCATCGGGGAGGCCCACGCTGCCATCGGGGTCGCCCACGCCGCCATCGGGGAGGCCCACGGCACCAACGGGGACGCCCACGCTGCCATCGGGGAGGCCCACGCTGCCATCGGGGACGCCCACGGCGCCATCGGGGACGCCCACGCAGTGAGAGCCAGTGCTCGCTTCTGATGCCTCCTCCCCCTTCCTACTCAACAGGCTCAAAGCGCAAGGATGCGGGGCTTCCACCCTGTTCCTCTGAGGGGCCCACCCCTCAGGCAGAAGCCCGCGGGAGGTCGGACCAGGACACACACTCAGATGGGCTCTCCTGCCTCTGCCCTGCCCTGCACCAAGGGGCCCGCTAGCTCAAGGGACCTGAGTGCAGGCCTGGTGGCCTCTTCTGACGCCGTTTTTGAAAGCTGACACAGAGAGCAGGCAGGAAAAAGGCTTTAAAGAGCCCCGGCCGCCCGCAGGCAGAGGGCCGAGCGGCGTGTTCTTCTTCTCTGCAAGAAGCTACAGAAGAGTTGTGTGCAGCAGCGTGTGCCCTCGAGGTGGTCCAGACAGGCGCGCCAGGTGCGTAGCGCCCGTCAGTGGTGATGGGCGCGCCCTCCGGGAGGCAGCCAGTGCAAGGCTCCCCCGACCGCCTGCTTGGCTCACGCTGCAGGGGGACGGCTTCTGTGCTTTGCTACGAAACAAACTGCCTTCACCGCACGGAGGCGTGGCCCACGGACAGCCTCAATGCCAAATTAAAAGCGAAGAGGAGGCAGAAACCAGGTCTCCAATTATGGGTCTCACAAAATACCCCCAAGTGGGTGCTCCTCTCAGGACGGGATTATATCAGAAAAGTTGGCTGTGGGACTCCGACTTCCCAGAGAGGCTCCGGGGCTGCCTCTCTGAGGGTGAGCATCCTGGGCTCTGTCAGAGACACCCCTGACCCCCAGAAGTGGAGACAGCCCTGCAGAGGCCGCGGGGCCCCGCCTCGACCGGAAAGCCCGCTCACAACCTGCCAGCCACAGGCCCGAGGGCCGGAGGCTGGGCCTCTTCTCCGGGGGCTCGGAGGTCTGGGGGAGACCCCGACCAGCAGACAGGGCCCCGGGCCAGTCTCCGCTCCGGAGTCAGCGCCAGCCGGGAGGGCCCTCGTCACAGCACCTCTGCCGGGCCCTCTGCAGCCAGGCACTCCGACGCCCCGGACCTGGTGCCGGGGCTCCCTGGGTGAGACCCGGTCTAACCCAGTGCCTCTGGAAGTGCCCTCCAGCCCTGGCCGCCCCTGCCACCGGGGCAAATGAGGGGCTTACAAAAGGCAGGCAGAGCGGCCATTCATTAATTCTCTGTGCTTATTTTCTTAAGCTAAGATACTGCTTCTTGATGAGGTAAGTGGACCGTCAGAGACACAGCAGGCCGGCCCCACCTAGGTTCCGGTGGATTCTAGGAGAATGACCCAGGAGTGGAACCAACCCTCAGGATAGTCCCTTTCAGCCGTCACCACAGGCAGGCCCCTGCCGGCTGTCCTGCTGACGAGCGCAGTGAGGTGGGGAGGCCTGGCCCCCGCTCAGTCCTGGGCCCTAACCCCCGAGCCCATGCCGGGGGCCCTGGGGTCCTGGACCGACACGCGGCCTCACACCTGCAGGTTCGCTCACCTGGGCAGGGCGTGGGGCTGCCCAGGACAGCAGGGGCCAGGCTCCGGGGCTGAAGTCCCGCCTCCTTCTCCGCGCCGCCAGAGCTAAGCCTGGATTCCACCCGAGGCCCCCAGAGCCCGGGGCAGGTTGCGTGCACGGAACGCCTGGGCCCTGGCCCCAGCGAATGGAGGAGAATCCTCAATATTCAATCATTTTTCAGAAAACATCTAATTCTCCTCTCTCTGAAGTCCTACTGAGCCCTGGGTAAATACCAGCTCTTCAATTTTTCCCAAAAGCAGTGAGGTGCAAACCCCATTTTAAATGTATTTGTTTTTTTCTAGTTGGGTGTCAGGCTTGATGTGTGAAGGGCTTTTTATTTGATATTTATGTGACAAGAATGGACACAAGTAACTGTTTGCGTGAACAGGCCCGGATGACAGTGGTGCCCCCTCCCACCCCCACCACACACAGCTGGCAGAGACGGGGCTTTACTGACTTCCTTTATTTTCTTTCTTTGATCATTTTTATTATGAAACATAGCAGGATGGAAAAACTGTGTAAACAACACCAGTTTTATAAAACTTCAGTATTTCCCTCCATTTGCTTCAGACTCTATTTTAAGGAATAGAATATTACGGAAGCAGGGAGCAGGGCTCAGGAAAGGGAAAGTGACTTGACGTCTTAGAAGGAAATGCTGCTTTCCTTTCTCCCGGGGGTGAGGAGGGCGGCGTGCTTTCCTGCTTTCACTAATGACGGTGCTGCACGCCGCCTGGAAACCATCATGCCTGTGTGTGGCGGCAGGCTTCCTGGCTCCTCCTTCTGCTTCCCTGGAAGAGGATGAAAAGTGTGTCTTCATGAACCGGTCAGCCTGTCTAGTTCTTTCATGGACTAACAGGTGAGTTACTCAGCAGATTCCCTCAGTTAGCTGGCCTTTGCTTCGTAAAGATAAAGCTGACTTTGTCTTCCTGGGTTACAGACACACACGCAGAATCACTGACACTTTCAGCCTGTAGTCGTTTCTTTGGCACATCTGGGTCCACGTTCATACGTGTGGACTGGCTTGCAGTGTCTCTGACACTCTTCTTATCTGGTCAGGGAGCAGTATTCTAGCTCAAGAAACCACAGAGAATTAATGAAATAACCATATTGCCTGCCTTTGCTAAGCAGGATCCCCTCACCTGCCTTGACGGCAGGGGTGATCAGGAGTGGCCCCCTTAGGCGACATGTGAAGGTGACCTGAGATGTTATACAGGAACAAGGTCAAGCCTGAGACGCTGCACAGAAGACACCCACGCGCTGTCTGCTCATTGCATCGCGTGGAGGCCATTAGTCACGCAGCCACGTCCAGCGCTGTGACCCCATGGGCTGGGGCCCGCCAGGCTCCTCTGTCCGTGGACTCTTCAGGCAGGAGCGCTGGGGTGGGGTGCCAGGCTCCTCTGTCCATGGGATTCTTCAGGCAGGAATGCTGGAGTGGGGTGCCAGGCCCTCCTCCAGGGGATCTCGCGGAACCAGGGGTCACGCTTGCATTGCATCGGCAGGCGAATCTTTACTGTCGGGGCCGCCAAGGAAGGCCTCACTACCATACCATCTCTCCGTTTCTAATTTTTCACAGGCGAGGTCAGGAGGATGATCAGAAATGTCCAATAGTTAATATCTTAAAAAACCGAACATGAAACAACGTTGAGGGATCTGTTTTCTTAACTTCAGAAACAGGACAGGCCAAACACTTCCTATGCCTGCATCCCCTCACTGCAGAAAAACGCCAGGGCCTCTCTGTGCTGCGTGCTGGGGGGTTGTTCCCCGTTCAGCCTGCAGTGGGTCTGCTGTGCAAAAGGACAGGGGAGGGCAGAGGGCTTGAGGGACGCCCTGGGGAAGGGCCCACGTGGGGGCCGCAGCTCTGAGTGGGAAGGGGCAGGTGAGCCAGGACCCAGACGGCCAGTGTTAAAAGGGCGGGCGTGGGGGCGGAGACACAGGAGGCGCCTGGACTGCTCGCGTGGGGCGCGGGGCCTGCACCTGCAGATCCTGGGGGGGCCCTGCAGGCCCAGGTGGGGGTGCCAGCGGCAGGGGGAGGCCGGGCCTCAGACGCAGAGGGGCTGGCATCAGGGCCCTGGGTGTGAGAGACGAGGGGCCGGGGGCTGAGGGCGGGAAGAGAGAATGTGGCAGGCGCCCCGGCGTGGATGGGGTCGGGAGGACTGAGATTCCCTGTGTTCACTGCCCCTTCCCTCGGGTTCCCTTTGAGTCTGGAGCTGCAGGGAATGTAAGGAGGAAACACCCCACCCTTCCAGTCATTCCAGACACCAGAGCACGTGGCCCAGGGAGGGGATGGCAAGGAGACCCCCGAGCAACACCATCCTGCCCCGAGAAGAGAGGGAAACCAGGCCAGCGGGCGGGGTGGTCACGGGTGGTCCTCACCATTTACTGTGAGAAAGGGAGGCGAGGCCTGCTGGAATTTCCCCTTCTGAGGTTTCACGTAAGACTTCATCCTCTGCTAAATCAAATACAATGCAAAGAGAATGCAAAGCCAGACGTCAGCTCCGCTGGACAGGCTGTGCCCAGCGCCGGCCGTTCTGGACGGCCGTTCTTGGACGGGCACACACACCAGCCCTGGTGTGGCCGCGGGCCCGCGGACCCAGGCCAGGCACTTCCCCCAGCCTGAGCTCAGCCTCGGGAGGCCAGGCGGGCCCCCCCGGGCGGCCGGAGCCCCAGCTGAGGGATCAGACCCACAGTCCCCATTCATTCCGCCGCTGGAGGGTGCGTCACACATGCCCGCGACTATTTCTGTATCAAAAACTCGCTGAAATGCCACGAGTTCCCAACAGAAGCTGCTGGTGCTTTTGACCCAAAGCCCCCTGAAGAAAACAATGAGACTTTCTCTACTTAAAGAATGTGGCATCAAAACAAAAAAGCCTGTATTCTCATGAATATTTTATGGCAGAGTAGAAAATTGCTTTTATAGGTTGTGCCTTGAGAAACATATTAATACAATCAGACTCATGACGTTAGTAAAAGCACAAAGACTATATTCAGAGTTTCAATATGAAATGACAAGGCTGGGCCGTGACCTATAAGTTCTCAATCAGAAATAGAAAAGAAATCTGCTAGTCTCTAATTTTTTTTTTAAAAAATAAATGATCGGGGGGGAAAAAAGGACACTGTAATTTTCCATTACATGGGTTGGGTCTTCTGTTCATAACACTATTTCATGTCATCACATAGACAGCAAACAAAGAGAAGGTCTATTCTTTAGAAAACAGGGCCAGAGTGTAGGCTCTGTTCAAGTAAAGAACGGCTCATTCAAATCTAGGGGACAATAATAGATGCTTCATCCGTGTCAGCTCGAGTTTCTCTTACACTGACGTTTGTCTGCCTGTGTGAGGGGAGGAGAGAGACGCCTGCGGCGGGGGAGGAGGAGGAGAAAGGACGGGGGTCTATTAAAAACTCATGACCTATCTCAAAACGTTTTCAACTTTTATGACAAAAAGCGTAACACACCCCGGGGGACGGTGGCACACCCCCACCTCGCTCCCCAGGGCCCAGCCCCGTGCTGACTCTGTTCAGCAGCCCCACGTGTTGTGCTCACAGTCTCCAGGACGCACCCCTAAACACACGTCCTCTGCACTCAGCAGCTGTGGCAGGGGGAGGCAAGACGAAGGCCCCCAGGGAAAGACAAGAGTCTTGGGGCCAGGCTGCTTCAGCTTCCAGGACAGTTGACAGGAAGAGCTCCTCTGGGGCGAGGCCAAGAGTGACCCCGGGAAAACCAAGGGCCACCCCCCGCAGTGGGACCAACACCGGGACCAGAACCGCCCTGCCTCCTGCTGCTGCCTGAGCCTGCTGTCTTCCAGGTGCGCCCTCCAGCCAGCTGCCCTCCAGGTGTGCCCTCCACATGTGCCCTCCAGCCAGCTGCCCTCCAGGTGTGCCCTCCAGGTGCACCCTCCAGCCAGCTGCCCTCCAAGTGTGCTCTCCAGGTGTGCCCTCCAGCCAGCTGCCCTCCAGGTGTGCCCTCCACATGTGCCCTCCAGCCAGCTGCCCTCCAGGTGCGCCCTCCAGCTAGCTGCCCTCCAAGTGTGCTCTCCAGGTGCGCCCTCCAGCCAGCTGCCCTCCAGGTGTGCCCTCCAGGTGTGCCCTCCAGCCAGCTGCCCTCCAGGTGTGCCCTCCAGGTGTGGGGCCCAGGAGCCCCTTGGAGAAGCACGGCTTCCTGTGAGTGAGGGCGGGAGGCAGGGAGGCCCTGGGGGCTGCAGAGCTCCTACACAGCTGCGCCCTCTCGCACAGCGGCGCCCTCCCTGAGGCCGGCCCCGAGCCTCCCAGGGCTGCTAAGGGCCACCGTTCCTGCCCTTTCATTTCACTCCTCTTCCTTTGGGCTCCCCTCTCCCAGCAGGAACTCAGCCTCCTCCTGTGTCTCGGGAAGGAGGTGCATGGTGTCCTGTCCGGACGTGTGCTCACGCCCTTGTCCAGGGATCATCCCTCTGCCTGTGCACAGAACTCCAAGGAGCAGCCACCTCCTCCAGGACGGTGGAGACAACGTGCCCACCTCCTTGTTCCCAAGACTTACTGAGAAGCTCTGACTCTGGACACACGCCCTTTGCTCTCCCTCTGGCAGATCACCTCCTGCCTGCTGCGTTCTTAGTAGGAGGCTCTGGAAGCAAGGGTCTTCCCTCACCCACCGCAGAGCTCCACGCCACCTGTCCAGTTTGGCAGCTCACGCCCCAGCTGTGGGGAATCTCCCTGGGTCATCGTGCGGATCATCACTCTTTCCTTCGTTTTCCCCTTTGGGAACTTGCAGTACCTGGTGGTCAATCTGCAATAATCACTGATTTTCTTTCTGCTTCTCCCGTTTTCCATGTCTAATGCTCAGCTCTATTTGAGATTCCCTTAAATGTATTTTCTAAGTTTCTCACTGGGTTTTGCATACTTTCTGTGGCTGTGTCCGTGAGGAAGAAGGGAGGCAAGGATCCTAAGCTGTGAACGGAGAGGGGACTCAAGGCCGAGCTTCGCTGGGAGGTGCATGGAGCTGGCGTCCGTCAGGACACACCAGGCACCCCTGGTTGGGATCTGAGGCACGTGGCGGTGGGGGGTGGTGACCGTGCCTGCTGCCCTCCAGCCTCCACTCCACTCGGCCAGGCCCTCTCCTGCCCCGGTCCTGTCCTGGAGGCGGGGTGTGGGGCTGCTTCCCAAGGATGCCATGGCGTCCACCCGCTGGGATCCTGGCTGCACCCAAGGGCGGCGTGGAGTCTGGCCAAATCCAGTGTGACCTGTGACTTCAATCTCCACCTTCCAGATAGTTGCTGATTCTGCTTCCTTTTCTGTTCCCCATCTTGTGTTTTGTGAATGCCCCTTACAGGTCTGGCTACACTGTATCTTAGTAGCAGCATGTGGGATCTTTGATCTTCACTGGGGCGGGTGGGATCTGGATCCCTGGCCAGGGATTGAACCCAGGCCCCCTGCATTGGGAGGGGACATCCTTGTTTCCCCCGTCTCTGTGAGCTGATGCCCTTTCTCTGGAATGCAAATAGAGATAGATAATTTTTTAGGGAAAATAAAAAAAAAAAAAAAACAAACATAAAGCCAACAATAATGGTATAATCACCTCCCAAGGATCTGTCAGCCAGCTCCAACAACTGCCGCCCTGTGGCCAGCCTTTCCTTCCACACCCGCCAACTGCCCTTTCTTCTAGATTATCCTGCAGCCGATCCGCCAGCAGAGCACTTTACTGATAAGGACTGTGGTATCTCTAAATAAACTCTTAAGAAAACAGCCAACCTACCCAAGTAAGTCAACAACCCCATGATGCTATCAAATAGCCAGAAAGTATTATCATTCTTTTTTAAAGTCTCATACACATTTCTGAGACCTTATTCAAATCAAGGTTCAACTGGGGACTTCCGTGCTGGCCCAGTGGCTAAGACTCCGCCTTGCGGTGCAGAGGACGCGGGCTGATCCTGGTTAAGAGAGCTAAGACCCCACATGCCATGGGCAACTAGGCCCTCGAGCCCCCGGCGAGAATCTGCTGAAAGAAAGCGTGGCGCCGCGAAGGTCCTGTGCAGCCAGAGACACAAGGCCCAGCAAGGCCTGCACTGTGCGGAGGGGCAGCCGCGCACTCTCTCACCTGCAGAGGCCCCTTCTTCTCCCTCACGCCCACGCCTTCTCCAGCTCACGGCCTGGACTCCGGTCGCCCGTCCCGTGCTGACTGCGCCTGGGGTGCAGATCCACATGAGGGTTCCCGGGAGCAGGAACGGATCTGGAGTCCCGGGGGATGCAGCTCCAACTCCAGCAGGGCCGCTGCCCCCAGAGGGCCCGGTGTCCCCCGGGCTCCTGCGTCGCCTGCAGCTAGGTGTTCCCCGACGATGCTGCCGGGCCTGGCAACACGGCCCTCTAGCCCCATCTGCCGGTCCTGAGCTGCTGGCCGGGCGTGAAAGGGCTCCAGGTCAACTGTCGCGTTGCGCCCACAGTCAGCTTTCAGCAGAGAGGCAGGGCCAGTGCCTGACGATCTCTTATTTGCCAATTTTCAACAATACTGAGCTGGCCGTGCTGGGTCTGGCTTCAGGGCCGCAGTGAGCCGAGCCGCGGCAGTCCCGGCCTGTGCTCACCCACGTCCTCGGGCAACCGGCGTGGCGGCACCAGGTCACCCAGAGCCCAGCAGCGGCCCTGGGGACAGCCCTGGGTGTGGCCGTGACAGCTGCCCCGAAATGCCCCTGCGCCTCCCGGCCCCCAGGAGGGACCAGCGACGTCCCCAAGGACACCTGGGCTCCTTCAGTGGGAAACACGGAGACCGCAGCCTGGGTTTTGGTTGCCACAGTTTATAACGTGTACGTCCTTACTGGAGCTTTTGTGAATTTCAGGAGTGAGTGCAATTAGAGCTATGCGTTCAATCTGTCATCTCACCATGGAACTTCGGGTGCATAACTTATTAGAAATATCATTCAAAACGGCTGAACAGTCACAATCAAGTTTCGTTGAAAATACTGATTTATATGCAGTATCATTTTCCCCAAAGGTGCTCTTAACTGAGTTACAACTATTCTATTTAATACTGTGTGTGTGTATAAAGGGGAAACGAGGTAGAGAAGTCAGAAGTGCTTTTTAACGTAAACATTTAAAAATATTCTGTAGGAAAGGTAAATAAGACAAGTGGTCCCATCTCAGCTTCTCATGTAGCCAAGTATGGCTCTCCCTGCTTTTTTGCCTCATTCAGATGTATGTGCACAGGCGAAGCCAAAGAAATGAGCTTATATGAGCAACTCAGGAGAATATAAATTATGCTTGAAAAACAAAAGTAAATAACAAACAGGATGGAGCAAGAACATACTATTATGTTTTATATTGTTTTGTTATCCGCCGAGATCAGAATATAAAGAAATAAACATATATAGTGGTATTTATACACGCATATCCAGAGACCTACGTTCGATCCTCGGGTCAGGAAGATCCCCTGGAGGAGGGCATGGCATCCCATTCCAGTACTCCTGCCTGGAGAATTCCATAGACAGAGGAGCCTGGTGGGCCACAGTCCACTGGGTCACACAGAGTCAGACAGGACTGAGCGACTCACACTTTACCCGTGCGTTACATGGGAAGGCTCTTT
>SJYC01010094.1:0-13621 GCA_006408675.1 Madoqua kirkii | reverse complement strand
GTCCCTATAGTTTCTGTCCTTTATTGTGCCCATCTTTGCATGAAATGTTCCCTTGGTATCTCTAATTTTCTTGAAGAGAACTCTAGTCTTTCCATTCTATTTTTGCCTCTATTTGTTTGCATTGTTCACTTGAAAATGCTTTCTTATTACTCCTTGCTGTTCTTTGGAAATGTGCATTCAGACTGGTATGTCTTTCCTTTGCATTTTGCTTGCCTTCGTTCTCAGGTAATTGTAAGGCCTCCTCAGACAACCATTTAGCCTTTTTCATTTCTTTTTCTTGTGGATGGTTTTGGTTACCACCTCCTAGACCTGTTCTGAACCTCCATCTTTAGTTTTTTAGACAGTCTTCCTACCAGATCATATTCCTTGAAACTATTCCTCACCTCCACTGTATAATCATAAGAAATTTGATTTAGGTCATATCTGAGTGGCCTAGTGATTTTCACTACTTTCAACACAAGTCTGTATTTTGCTGTAAGCAGCTTATGATCTGAGCAAGAGTGAACTCCGGGTCTTGTTCATGCAGACTGTAGAGCTTCTCCATCTTCAGCTGCAAATCATTTCTTTACTTCCTACTTTTCCATTCCAGTCCCCTATTATGAAAAGGATATTTTAAGGGGATATTAGTTCTAGGCTGTGATGTACATCTTCGTAGCACCATTGGAATCTAGCTTCTTTGGCATCAGTATTTGGAGCATAGCCTTGGATTACTGTGATGCTGAATGCTTTGACTTGGAAATGAACCAAGATCATTTTGTCCTTGTGGACTCTGCACCTAGTACCTGCAGTTCACACTGTTTTTGTTGACTATGAGACTGCTCCATTTCTTCTAATGGATTTTTTGCCCACAGATACAATGGAAATCTCAGTTAAATTCACCCATTCCTGTCCATGTTAGCTGTCTGATTTATAAAATGTTGATGGTCAGTCTTGCCATCTCCTGCTTGATCAATTTCCATTGATTCATGGACCTAACATTCAAGGTTCCTATGTAGGACTGTTATTTACAGCACCAGCCTTTACCTTTACCACCAGACACATCCACAGCTAAGCGTCATTTTGACTTTGACCCAGTCTCTTCATTCTTTCTGGAGCTATTTCTCGGCTCTTCCCCAATAGCATATTAGACAGCTACTGACCTGGGGGGTTCAGGTATCTCCCCCTGGTTGATCTCCTGGTATCATTTCTTTCCCTATTCCTGATGTTCATGGGGTTCTCGAGGCAAGGATACTGAAGTTGTTCGCTATTCTCCTCTCCAGTGGACGGCATTTTGTTAGAATTCTCCACGTGACTCGTCCGCCTTGGGTGGCGCTGCAAAGCCCGGCCCGTAGCTTTTGAGTTACACAAAGCTGTGATCCATATGATCATTTAGGTTACCTTTGTGTGATTGTGGTTTTCGTTCTGGAGGATAGGGCATTGTAGGTCTTCTGTCTGCCCTCTGAAGATTCAGTTTAAGAGGCATGTGGAAGCTTCCTGATGGGAGGGAGAGGCTATGAGGAAACTTGGCTCTTGCTTTATTGGGCAGGGTGATGCTCAGTAAATAAATAAATGAAAATTAGAAAAACATAAAGAAATATGTTCTTATGTGAATATGAGTAAAATTATTAATGACATTCATAGGCATTAGTTTGTTATTGAATATGTCATTAAGGATTTTGAACACAGAAAGAGATATGTGAGATGTAGCTAATATGCAGGAGGATGAAATTCCCCTCTGCCTTTCCCGGTTTTTGTGGGTGGTCAAAGAATTAAATTGATGTGAGACAGATTAATAGGATAAAAGAAAAGTATAATAACAGAGACATGAGAGAAACCCAGGAAAGCTGAATAACTCGTCAACATGGCCAAAGCTCAGAGCCAATGAGAAAAGAAAACTTTAATGTTAGTTGTTTGGGACTTGAAAGAATAGGCAGGCAGTTAATAGGGAGATGGAAATGGGAATGTTGGTAAATGAATGTTTTTTATGTCAGGCAGAGACCCCGGGCCACAGAGTGGACTCTCATCCCTAGGCCCTGCCAAGATTTCGTTCATGGGGTTCTCGAGGCAAGAATACTGAAGTGATTTGCTGTTCTCCTCTCCAGTGGACCACATTTTGTTAGAATTCTCCACCATGACCCATCCGCCTTGGGTGGCCCTGCAAAGCCTGGCCCGTAGCTTTTGAGTTCCACAAAGCTGTGATCCACGTGATGATTTAAGTTAGCTTTCTGTGACTGTGGTTTCCAGTTTAGAGGATAGGGCATTATAGGTCCTCTGTCTGCCCTCTGAAGAATGAGTTTAAGAGGCTTGTGGAAGCTTGCTGATGGGAGGGACTGGCTATAAGGAAACCTGGCTCTTGCTCTTTTGGGTGGGGTAATGCTCAGTAAATAAATGAATAAAAATTAGCAAAGCATAAAGAAATAGCTAATTATTTCAATATGAGTAAAATCATTAATGACATTCATAGTCGTTAGTTTGTATTGAATACCTCATTAAGGATTGTGAACACAGAGAGAAATATGTGAGATGTAGCTAATATGCAGGAGGATGAAATTCCCCTCTGCTCTTCTAGGTTGTTGTGGGTGGTCAAAGAATTAAATTGATGTGAGACAGATTAATAGGACAAAATAAAAGTATAATAACACAGAGACATGAGAAAGACCCAGGAAAACTGAATAACTCATCGACATGGCCAAAGTCCAGAGCCAAGGACAGAAGAAAATGTTAGTGGTAGTTGTTTGGGACTTGAAAAGATAGGCAGGCAGCTCACAGGGAGATGGAAAAGGGAATGTTGGTAAAGGAATGTTTTTTTGTGCCAGGCAGAGACCCTGGGCCACAGAGTGGACTCTCATCCCTGGGCCCTGCCAAGAGTTCGCCACCACACCTTGCCCATAATCTTTGCAGCTGTCTCTGGTCATAGTTCTCTTCAGGGAACCGGACCTTTGTCTAAGTTCCTTCAGGCAGTTAGCCCCAAGGTCAAGTTACTTTCTGAGTCTTTTGGCCTTGATTATTTTCAATTAGAGTAATCTGTGTATCAAAAGAGACATTGTGAGGTGGCCTGTTTTTCTCTCCCATATTAACTAAGAAAGTAACAACAAATACAGTAAGGAAGAGTAATTTATAAAGTCATTAATCCTAGTTTCCTTTGTATGACATTTACATTTTGAAAGGTACATGTTAACATGTAAAAACACTGTGTTAAATAACAGCCTATTAAGGAAAAATCTGATTTACTTTGCATTATTCTTTGAAAAATCAAGGAAAGTTTAAATAAAAGTACATTTACAGTCATTGTTTAGAGTCAGTAGCAACAAAGACAAAAGAATGTATTTGTCTTACTCTCTTATTTTGTTTTAATATTTCTTGCAGTATGTTGTTTCCAGTGTTGTGTTAGCATCTATTTATACTAAAAGTAATCAGATATGCATATACATATATCCTCTCACTTTGGATTTCCCCCACATTGAGGACATCCCAGTGAATTACGGAGAGTTTGTGCTATCCAGTATATCCCCAACAGTTGTCTATTTTATACTTAGTATCAATAGTGTGTGTGTCAGTCCCAATATTCTAACTCCTCCCACCCTAACCCTTTCCCCCTTGGCACCATGCGTTTCGTCTCTATATCACTGTCTTCATTTCTGCTTTGCAAATAGGGTCACCTGTGCTGTTCTTCTCTATCCCACACATATACGTTAATATTCAATCTTTGTTTTTCTCTTTCCGACTTCCTTCTCTGTATGACACTCTCTGATCCATCCACCTCTCTAACAATGACACAATTTTGTTCATTTTAATACTGAGTAATATTCCACTGGGTTACCCTGGTGTGTCAAAGGTAAGAAATCTGCCTGCCAATGTAGGAGCTGTGGGTTCAATCTCTGGGTCAGGAAGATACCCAGAAGAAGGAAGTGGCAACACACCCAGTATTCTTACCTGGGAAATCCCAGAAACAGAGGATTCTGGTGAGCTACAGTCCTTGGGGTCTCAGAATAGTCAGATAACAAGTTAGCAGCAAAATAAAATGAGCAATGTTCATCACATATACCTACCAGAGCATCTTATTTTTAATTTAAATTTATTTATTT
Organism: Madoqua kirkii; assembly: GCA_006408675.1. NCBI lineage: Eukaryota > Metazoa > Chordata > Mammalia > Artiodactyla > Bovidae > Madoqua > Madoqua kirkii. The sequence goes on along the minus strand of SJYC01010094.1, from coordinate 9,557 downwards.
TAATTGGAGGCTAATTACTTTCTAATATGGTATTGGTTTTTCCATAGATCAACATGAATCTGCCACAGGTATCCACGTGTTCCCAATCACACCCCACACCCACCTCCCTCACAACTTCTTTATACTTGTATCTGTGAATTTACATCTACATTTTTTCCATGTGCTGGGTGTTGTAAACAGTCCTGCGGTGAGCATTAGAGTGCTTGTCTCTTTTTGAATTACGGGTCTGTGGTCTCTATGGCAGAGTTAATGCTGACCTGTAAGAAGGCTTACGCCAAGGAGGACCTCCAGGACCGCTTCTGCCAGTGCCCCCATGCCTGTGGTGAGCCCCAGCTGAGCCATGCCTCCACAGCAGACTGTCGAACACTTGGAGGTGGGTCTGGTTCAGTCTCCTGCGGAGTAAATGCTCCTTTTCTCTGGGTCTTGGTGCATGCGAGACTTTGTTTGTGCCCTCCAAGACTGAGTGGTGTTTGTTTCCCCTACTTCTGTGGGAGTCCTGTAATCAAATCCCACTGCCCTTCAAGGTCAGATTCCAAGTCCCTTTATCAGAACTGCAGGCTGGGTTCCTTGATGTGAGGTGCAGAACTTTCACAATCGTGAGAGAGCTTCTTTGGTATTTTTGTTCTCCAGTTACCTACTCAGTGGGTATGGGATTTGATTTCATTGTGATTGTACCTGTCCTGTTATCTTGTTGCGACTTCCACTTTTTCTTTGAATGTGAGGTATCATTTTCGGTGTGTTCCAGCAACCTCCTCTTGATAGTTGTTCAATGGCTAGTTGCAGTTATGGTGTAGGAGGAGACGAACAGACATCTTGAAACAGCTTGAAACAGAAGCCTCTGAAATAGTTTGGAGTAGTGAGATGACAGGAGAACTGAAGGACACTAGGTCTGCCTCAGGCTAGGAGGACTGGAACAGCATTCCCTCTCGATATATGCAGACCAGATGTCTATTTCCAGCTCTGTCACAAGTCTTGTGAACTTGAGAATATTAACAAATTCATAATCTGCAAAGTGAGTCTTCTAAACCCTATTTTGTAGAACTATTGTAATATATGTGACATTTATAAAGCTCTTGAACTAATGGATTTCAAAGAATGACATTTATTCCCCTGATAATTATGACCACAGACCATAGTATCAGCTGTTGATGATTTCTTTTTTTTAACTTGGATGAGATATTAGAAATATGTGGCACTTTCGGAGTGAACAAAGTTCTCCTTAAATATTAAAACTATATAAAATTTCCCAATTGGTAATTATGTCATTTGAATATAGAGGAATCTCTCCTGCCTGGATGCTACTCAGAACTTCTAGAATTTGTGTCAAGGACGAAAATCTTCCCTTCCAGCTGCCTTTTCATCCATACCACCACCCCCCATCTTCATTAATTTCACCAGCACCAAAAGTGTAGCCTTCATTTGAAGTTCCCCACATTATCCTTAACATCGGCAGTAGGGCATTTCTGTAACGTAGTGGCCTCTGACCCCAGTGTGGAGAGTGCTGTTAACAGTGGGTGTTAGATATCTCAGTTCAAGGAAATACCATCCTGCTTTGTGCCAAACACCCTGGAGGCAGTGGGGTTACATCCCCAGTTTGTGCACTGTGTTTCCCTATATTGGGGCAGGAGCACAGAACCCACTGTATTCCTGTTCCAGGTGGAGAGTCTCTCTGTTTTACCCACAGTCTCAAAGTAAAAATCAATCTTCCATTCGGTTCTTCAGCTTCTCAACTTAAACCCCCTGTTTCAGGGTCACCCCCACCCTCAATTCACTCAGCCTCGTTTAGCCCACCAACCCACCTAACTTCTGGTTACATCTTCAAGGGAACTGCAGTGTTCCAAAGCGCCCGCATTCCTAGCCTCAAAGCATCTACTTTTGACTGCTCTGATCTGAAATGTCCTCTCGTTCTCATCCCTTGTTTCAGCTTGTCACATGTTTAGGTCTCAAAGGGTACCTCACCATCTGCTTGATATGGCGGCACCTTTAGACACTTAACTTCTATGGACAGTGGCTCAGGCTTCTTTTTATTTCCATCCCCAGTTCTGCAGTGGAGCATTCCGAGGATAGATGCTCAATTAGTGGCTGGAAATATGAGTGACAGTGATAAAATTGTCTACTTTATTACTATTTATTTTCTCCCAAAATCTTGAATAACCTAAGGACATACTTTTACTAAAAAGGAATATTGAAAGAATTTAACAAAACCAAAAACTTACCAAAATTTGGTTTCTCTTTTCTTTTTTACTTGACCTAAGTTATTTTACTACAGAGACTCTTCAACTTTGCATGAAAATCCCTCTTCCATTGCTGTGTTTTCTTGTTCTAGATCACACAGCAATGAAAAGTTTCTAAATTTACATTATAAAATATAAAAACTGGAACATGATAAATAGTAATAAATATATGATCCACATTTTCACCAGCAGAATGCTGATTTCCTGTTTTAGCCTTAACAAAGAAAAAGAATTTACAGGAGACACAGAGCAGTTTTAAGTATGAATTTTATGAAGCAGAGCAAAATTACACCCTGAGAAGGATGATAGCAGGCTGTCTAGAAACCAGGAGTGGTCCTGCCATGGGGTAGGGTCATGTGTGTCCTGTGTCATTTGACTGAGAAGTTGATGGACAGCTTTAGGTTATATAACTTTTCTCCCAGTGTGCAGGCAGTTACCCATAAGTACCCAAGCAGAATCCGTGGAGTGGGAGGGAAGACAGAAACCCCAGTGCTATTTTTGTACATATGGCATCATGAACCCTGGGTTACATTAGTCACCTTTTAGTTCTTGGTGCACCTGTGCCACCCCGTGCTGGCACTTTGTCTTGCTTGGTCCTGACATGGCTGGAAACCTAGTGCTGGTCATTGGTCAGAACAGGGAGCCCCTCTGTGTGTGCTCTGACCACTAGTGTTCTGGTGGGGAAGGGGAAGACAAAGCATCCCTGGCTGCTAACCTGGCTCAAGTCTTATACTCCCAAATAGATTCTGAACAGGTAACAGGCATCATTCCCATGGGAAATGGTTGGGAGTTTGCCATGTGATCGCTGTCTCCCAGCTGAGGACTGACTCTCTATATAGTTATCCTTTCTGCCTGAGAGAGTGTCTGAGCAAGGATGATATAAATGTCCTTCTGGGTTAACTCAAAATTCATAGAAGTCTAAACTTGTCTAGATATTTTTGAGGGGTCATGTGAGAATTTTCCTTAATCTTGTTTTATCCAGCTGAGATCCTGCATGACGAGGGGAACTCGGATTCTTATGGAAGTCTTGTTGGCCCTGTGACTTCTTAAAGTGTTTAGAGTTTAAGGAGGTGGGGAGCTGCAGTTTAGAGGGCAAACCATTGGTCATGAGGTCTGGGAACAGTGGTGTTCAATGCTGAGTGTGGTGAAGAAGAGGTCTGTGATCAAAGAGGCTCCTTCTTTTGCCCTTAAAGAGTTTCTGTGAACAGGGCTCAGTGGCTGGCTGATGGTTAGTATCATCGGGAGAAGGGGAAGGGCTTTTGTAGGCAAATTAAGGATTGCCAAGCCAGGAGAGTCTACCTGGCAAGTCTTTCAAAGTTAAGAGTTTTTCCTAAATGCAAGGAAGACTTGGACAAAAGGGACCTCGCTGGAATCCTAAGGGCAAGTTTTCAGCGATGCACATTCACTTACCCATCTGAAAAGGAAATGACAAATATTATAAGGAGGTTCAGGTGTCACTGAAGTCCCTTATGGTATTTTCATGTCTGTGGCATCCCTCACCTATGATCTTGCTGGGCAAAATGTGGTTCAGTTCTCATGTCAGGGGCTGTTGTGGCTTCCCTGAGTTTTTTTTTTTTTTAATTATTTATGTATTTAACTTTGGTTGTGCTGGCTCTCCATTGCTGTGTGTGTTCTCTAGTTTAGAGGACCAAGGGCTACCCTTCATTGGGATGCACTGGCTTCTCATTGGTGGCTTCTCTTACTGCGGAGCACAGGCTCTAGGACGCATGGGCTTCACTAGTTGCAGCAAGAAGTGGTAAAGTACAAGAAGTGTTAGGAGATTGCTGTTGCTGTTCAGTCTCTAAGTCATGTCTGACTCATTGTGGCCCCATGGAATGTAGCCGTCCAGGATCCCCTGTCCATGGGATTCTCTGGGCAGGAATACTGGAGTGGGTTGCCATTCCTTTCTCCAGGGAAACTTCCCAATCCAGGGATCGAACTCGGGTCTCCTGCCATTTCAGGTAGATTGTTTACCATCTGAGGCACCAGGGCAGCCATATTTCAGAAGGTAGCCAGAAAATTTTTAGCTCACTTTCTTTTTCTTTCTTTGTCCATTCTCTCCCTATCCTGTAGACACACTCAGCTTGGATTTTATAAACACAAAGTGGAGGAATTCATGGCATACAGTGTCTGGATTTGTACACCCAAAGGCAAAAATACTGGGAGTCTAGGTGCAGAGAAATGCAGAAGAAAGTGTATTCTTTCACTTCCATTCTAGCCCTATGAGCCAGTTTAACAGTCCATAGTTTAAAATTTTCCATGGGGTGGCATGGAGACCTCCTCTACCTGAAACCTATCACATCAGGTTTTGACACAAATCCGCATGGCCAGGACTCCAAACCCCCCAAAATCCAGTTTGGGACTTGAACCATGGTCCTTTAATTAGAATCACCAACGTGGTACCTGAACTTAGGGCAGCTCAGGTTTTTTGTGTCTGCGTGCAGAAGGAATTCAGCAAGAGGCAAAGTGTTAGGCAAGAAATAGATTTTTAATGCAGAAGAAAGTGTATTCTTTCACTTCCATTCTAGCCCTATGAGCCAGTTTAACAGGCCATCGTTTAAAATTTTCGATGGGGTGGCATGGAGACCTCCTTTACCTGAAACCTATCACATCAGGTTTTGACTCAAATCCACATGGCCAGGACTGCAAACTCCCAAAAATCCAGTTTGGGACTTGAACCATGGTCTTTTAATTAGAATCACTCAACTGAAACCTGGACTTATGGTGGCTCAGGTTGTTTGTGTCTCAGCACAGAAGGAATTCAGGAAGAGGCAAAGTGTTAGGCAAAAACATAGATTTATTTATATAGGATACTTGTAAGAGATGCAAGCAGGGGGGTGACGGAGCTCTGCCTGGAGGATTAAGTGGAATACATTCTATAGTCAATGGAAAATCGAGGACTCGGAAAGACTGCCTTTTTTGAGTAGAGGTCAGACTTACATCTGCTAAGCTGGTAAGTCACTTCAGTCGTGTCCAGCTCTTTGCGACCCCATAGACGGCAGCTTACCAGGCTCCCCCGTCACTGGTATTCTTCAGGCAAGAACACTGGAGTGGGTGGCTATTTCCTTCTCCAATGCATGAAATATACATTCTATAGTCAATGGAAAATCGAGGACTCGGAAAGACTGCCTTTTTTGAGTAGAGGTCAGACTTACATCTGCTAAGCTGGTAAGTCACTTCAGTCGTGTCCAGCTCTTTGCGACCCCATAGACGGCAGCTTACCAGGCTCCCCCGTCACTGGTATTCTTCAGGCAAGAACACTGGAGTGGGTGGCTATTTCCTTCTCCAATGCATGAAAGTGAAAATTGAAAGGGAAGTCACTCATTCATGTCTGACACTTAGCATGGACTGCAGGCCACCAGGCTCCTCCATCCATGGGATTTTCCAGGCAAAAATACTGGAGTGGGGTGCCACTGCCTTCCCTCCCAATTCATTTGGAGCAGCAGAGTGTCTGACCTTATGAGGTCAAACTTGGGTTATTGTAGAACTTCAGATGGATAGAAGGGTCGTTTTACCTAAAGGCCTGGGAAACATTATCTTGTATTATTTATGGCTTTATATTTAAACAAACCTGCCTTCTTCCACTACATTCTGATACCTTTCTTGAACAATATTAACTTACAATGGTCTACCAATGGTTCCTAGGTTTCTCTATCTCTATTCCCCTCCTAGACTTCTAGATCTTCCAGTCTGTCTGTCTGTGCTAAAGCCCTGATTCATGTCTGAGTGTTTGCAACCCCATGAACTGCAACACTCCAGCCTCTCTGTCCATGGATTCTCCAGGCAGGAATACTGGAATGAGTAGCCGCTTTCTCCTCCAGGAGACATTCCAGAACCCGGATCAGATCTTCATCTCCTGCATTGCATGTGGATTCTTTCCCAGAGAGTCACCTGGGACAGCTACTTGTATGCTATGGTATTCTATCCCTGTCATATGGAGGCAGGCTCCCCCAGCCAAGAGCTGTCGTTTCTCTTGGTGGGAGCCTTCTAAATGAAGGTCTCCAGCTTGGACTATTGCCTGGAATTTAGTGAGCAATTTGTTCCCAACAAATGGAAGAAGCAGTGTTTCTGCATGTGCAGAAACATCAAAGGTACACTTTCCTAGCAAGGACTTGAGGGGAGGGGCATGCCACTTGGTTTGCAGCCTTCCTTCAATTCCCTTTATCATGGAGGATTGGAAGGACAAAGGCCCAGGGAGATCAGTCTGCACAGAGTAGCTGACGCACGTATGAAAGAACTGTCCTCCCTGCCACATCAAGGGTTGCCTGAAGCTCCTCTGGAGAAATGACCAGGTGTCCTCTGGGAACTGCTGGGAGGTATTGCAGCTCCTGGATCTTTACCTGAGGACATGTGCTCAGAGTAAGGCCCACAAAACTTTGAGACCCAGTAGAAGAAAGCAAAGGTTGCCTAACTTACTATATCTACATTTGATCTCTCAGAACAGAAAGCTGTGACTTGAAATTGAGATCTTCAGATGGCTAGCTGCACGTGTCCTCAGTCAGGCTCCTAGGAAGACCTGTATTTCCTCCCTCCTTTCACTATTACTGTCCTTCTCCAGGTCCTCACAGTGACTTCCCATCTACTAATCAGACCTGTCCTCTCATGCTACAGCCTTAAATTACCTGAGGCCACTTTGGAGGATGTGAGGGCTGCCAACCTGTGGTCACTCACGGCTGACCCCAGGGGAGGGATTCTGTAACAGTGGTATAGTGTGAGTGGTTCCTTTAGTCCTCATGGTCCTCACCTTGACTTTTGGCATGACCTGGAGTTCCTTCTGAGGTTGACACCTGAGCCCCAGCATCTCACCTCATGAGATGCTCTAAAAGAAAATGTGTGTGGTGCATCATGCCCATGTTCCCAAATTTGCCAGTGTGAGGTGTAGAGGGGCAGTACCTTTATCCTCATTTGGAGTCACTGGTTTCCACTCTGTACTGAATTGAGGCTTATCCTTGTAGACCAAGGCTCTCACATCCCTGAGACCTCTCCAGCAGAAAGACAAGCACTTCAGCTAGATAGCTTTCTCCTGAGTCTCATAGGGCTGACATCAGGGGTGGGCCTCCACAGTCTCACCTGTTCTGGACTGAGTGGTCCTCTTGTCCCTCCTTCAGGGATCTCATCCTCACTTCTGACCAGACCCAGACTGCAGCCTCCACTCACCTGAGGCTGTGCTCCTCAGAACAAAGGCATTACGTTCTTGGAAGTTCTTGATTGGAAGACAAGGTGAACCAGAGGTGTGCAAAGCTATTGGGGCCTTCTGAGGAGGAGAACATTCTAGGGCTCCACTCTCTTTTGGAGTCAGTGGCCCCCCAGTCTTAGATCATATTTCCTACCTTGACTTCCAGTAGCATGTGGAAATCCTCCCTCTCTACTATCAGCTGGCCTGTGGCCAAGGCTTTTGCCTTCTTGAGACAACAGAAGGGGAGGGGGGAGAGCTACTCCCTGGCTACCCTTGCGTGTTCCTCTGTGCCGTCACCCTTGCTGGGGGGGGTCCAATCATCAGCACCCAGTGTCCTCACTGTAAATCCTATGAAGTCCTGTTAGGATCTCCTACTTGGGCAGAATTGGAGCTGGTACCACAAGAGCAAGGTGCTCAGCTCCCTGAGAGCCCCTCTACCCTTGCCCTGAAGGCAAGGAAGGCTCACCTCAGACAGACTGCTCTCCCCATGACCACACAAGGCAAGAAGCAGGATACAGTTGGTGGACCCCTAGTGTTCAATAATCTTCCCCTTGATAACTATCAGAGGCTGGGACTCTTCTTTCCATTGACCTGAGGACACAGCACTTAAGCTAACCTTTTATGTCCTTGAGAATCAGGAAGGATAAATGAGGGCATATTGATCTTTTCAGGGTATCTGACATTGCATGTGTTCATGACCACCTTGTCCCTGAGTAGTTTTGTCTTCTATCATACCATTCATTTATCAGCATTTTCTAAACTTTATTCCCAAACAGTTCTTTGGGACAGGGCCCTATGTGTCCAGCGAGAAACAGTTTTTAGAGTGTTTAGAGGAAAAATGAATGAAAAGACATGATGCTTGGCTTAGGCTGGGAGAAGTGGCACATTGTGGCCTGTCCACTAATCCAGATCGGGGGACTAGTCCTAGGAAGGTCACTTCATCAGTTTGTGAACTTGAGAAATTGGCAACTTATCCATTCACAAATGGAGTCTGCTAAATCCGATCCTGCATGAATGCTGGAATGCAGTGGCAAACTGATGAAGAAGTATTGGTTTGTAATAAGTGGAAGGTATGATTACTATGAACCCCTCAAATCCCACCTTTCCTTCTGAGTATATTTTTAATCCAGGAGAGAGCAGAGAATATGCAGTGAATTAGGACAAAAGAAATAAATATTCTTAAAGGAGCTAAATAAGTCAAAGTATTTTCTATTTTTAGTAAAAGGGAGTTTAAAAGAAATAAGTAAAACCACAAATTAACATCTTTTTACTGTATGCTTTTCTCCCTTTTCTTTTTGTTTCCCAATACTTTCTGTGCTCTTGTTTCACATTAGCATGAAAATCACTCTTGCAGTGCTATGTTACCTACTTTCAGACCATAAAGACAATATAGATGGCTCCTGAATTTCTTCTATGTCTACCAAAACTGTACCTTTAAAACTTTTAAAACAGCAGTGAATATAACAGCAGTACTATTAACAAATTAATACTCTGAAGAAAAACAACCTCTTAGAAGTAAAAATATTTGAAAAAAAAGAAACAATATGTAGAAGTTAGTCATCTGAAACAGAGGGAGAAATATGATTGAAATAAATGTGATCTTTCCCTTACTACCATGCAGGCTTTAGAAGCTTGACTGCTTTTCAAGAAATTCTCTTCTAATGTCAAGTTATCTTCTTTGCATTTTGAACAATATATTCACTACTTTCAGTGTGTTTTACAAATACTCAAACTTTTAAAACATTAATAAAACAGCTAGAAACTATGAGTTATATAATTCATACATTTGAACTCAGAAGCACAATGAACTTTATCCAAAGTAAGAACATTTGAAAATACTAAAATATCCTTCACCTCTTCACCTTTCTACTTTAAATCATCATGCACTATATCTCTCTCATATGGATAAAAGAAAACAGATATATATTTTGTTAAACTAGACCTAAACTCGTTTACCATCTAAAACTGTAACAAGTTACAGGTTTTGTTCCCTCCATCCCTACTACTCTGCAGTATTTAGGATCTTGAGTGCTCTCTTCCAACACAAAGGGAACAAAGTGCCCTGCCCCCATCCCTAGATGTGGGAAGAGCTGTGGGACTTGTCCCAGGAAGGGATAATGGCCTCAGCCATGGTTGGAGACCTGGCA
>SJYC01010089.1:0-14462 GCA_006408675.1 Madoqua kirkii | reverse complement strand
TCCCCCGCGGGCGCCTCGCGCTCGCCGACTTGTCCCCTCCGCCCGGCCGGCGCGGGGCGACCGGGGCGCGGGGGCCGGGGTGAGGGGCGCTTCCGGATGGCGGCGGGGTGGGGGCGGGGGCACCCCGGCTCAAGAGGACCCTCTGGCCGGAACAGGAGGGCCTCGATCGGGCCAAGCGCTCGAGGCGACCTCGGGGTCCTCACGGGCCTTCAGAGGGCCCTCCCCGCGCCAGGCTTTGCTTCTCCGGAGCCGCTCCGGGACAGGAGAGGACTCCAGGGTCTCCCCACTCCGCTCAGCCCCTCTCTCGCCCGTCCCTACTCCCCAGCCCTCTCTTGGCCTTAGTATCCCCGCTCTGGGGATCCAACGGAGCTCCGGGTGGGGTGCTGAAGGCCCAGTGCTCCTTGGAGGGGGCTGGGGTCCTGGCTCCGGAGCCTGCCTCTCTCCCCTCCTCCAACGCTGCCCCTTCACCCTGGAGAGCCCACGTTCCCCTTGGGTCCCCGCTAGGCCCCACCGGATGTGACGCTCAGGGCAGCGGGCCCTGGGCTGGGCAAGAGCCTGGCTGTGGGCAGGGGGCTTGGGCAGGTGGATCTGGGTGTGTCCAGGCGACAGGGCCTGCTTGGGGCCCAGTGAACCTGTAACCTGCCCAGGGCCAGGCTTCCTGCCAGGAGGGCTTTATCAGGCCTTGCGGAGCCCTGCTGGCCTGGGCCTCTGGCCTGTGGGGGCGTTTCCACATGGACAGTCTGTGGCTTCTGTCCCTGCGGCTGGGAGGGTAGGCTGGTGTGGGGGGCCAGGTCCTGGCTTCCCTGACCCCTGACCCTCCCCCAGCCTACCCTGAAGCCCCTGCCCCGGTGTCCTGCCAAATCCTTGTCACTTCCACTTCAGAGAACCCTGAACTTGTTTCTGCTGTGATTCCTGGCCCGTCAGTGACGGTTGAGGCTTGCTGACTTGGAGAATGCCTGAAAAAAGTTCCTGCTGCCAGCCCACCCCTTCTCTGCAGCAGGTGGAAAGGCCGCGAGTGTTTGCCAGGCTTCACTGGTGCAGGGTGGCGCTCCGGGCTGGGGTGACTTGGTGTCTGGTGTTGTCAAGGTGGACCGGTGGGGCTTCCTCTGGGAGAGGAGGGGGCCAGTGCTTGTCACACCCCCCCCCCCCAGCTTCCTGGCCCTTGCGCTTCCAGTGGCTTCTGTGGGGGGAGGGGATCAGCTCTGGCCTCTGGGCCTCCTCCAGGCTGCCTCCTGCGGGCACGTCCCTGTCCTTCCGCCCTGGGCTGATGGAAGTGTTCTGGGAGGGGGTGTCCAGCGGGAAGGAGATGGGGGTCAGCGAGCTGCACCCGAGGAGGGGTGGGGTTTGCCTGCAGCTCAGCTCTGTTTCTTTGTGCCCTCCCTCCTGCTGTGCTGGACCCTCTGGGCTGCGCCCCGGAGCCAACAAGACAGGCCACCACCTCCCCGAGAGGGAGAGCGCACCTGGACTAAGATTCTTTTCATAGCTGAAGATGAGCAAGGCAGGCTTGTGTTTACGACCTTGATTGGGTGATAAACTCAGTTCACATTCAGCAGGGCCTCCCTCGTTCCTGCAGCGTGTCTGTAGCCCTGACCACTCCAGGCGTCTGGAGGTGACACCACTGGGAGTCCTTCCGTGGGAGCGAGGCCCTCCCTTCCCTTCCCTGGACCCTCCCAGAGACCGTCCGCCATCTGGATGCTGCCAGCCCGGGCCTGGCTCTGGCTGCTGACCAAGGGCCGGAAGCTGCCGTGGCCACCCTCTGGCCCCTGGCCCCTGAGCTCGGGCAGGGAGCCCCAGCCCTCCTGCCGCACTGCCAGGCCCTCCTGGCTCTGAGGAAATGGAGAAACAGCCCTGGCTGGCCAGGTATCTCTTCGGCATTGGAATGGTCCTTCTGGAACAGCGCCCCCCCACACCCCCCGCCCCGGCCTGGCACGAGCTGCCTGCTGCTGTGCCCCCGCCCTGGTCAGTCCTGGCTCCCCAGGAAGCACCTCTCAATCCCTCTTTTGTCTCCCTGTTGGCAGAGCCGAGTGCAATCTGAAGCATAAGTCTCTGTGCCCCAGGGCTTGGCCTGCCTGTATCCTCCCCCTCGCCTGAACCTTGCTGTGACTTGCAGAGGCATTTGGGGGTTGGGAGCCCGAGCTGGCGCTGACGAGGCCAGCTCCCCACTGCCCCCAAGCCTGCTGTTGCCCAGGGCTCCGGGGGTCCACGGCCCCCTGCTCCTCGAGGACCCAGAAAGGACAAGAGGCTCTCACCCGGCCCTGAGAGGATGCTGCAGGAACTGTTCCTGAGCGAGGACCGCTTCGGAGAGACCTCCGGGCCCGGCTGTCCCAGGGCTGCTGCTGTTCCTGGCAGGCGCCAGGCCTGGGCTGTGCGTGGGGCCCGGGTCCCAGGGCTGCAGCGAGCAGCCTCCTTCATCTTTGCAAAGGGTCCTCCAGGGAACCTGTTTCCCTCTGGCTCCAGAGGCTGCAGGGGAGCCTTTCTCGCTTCCTTTCTCCCCTTTGAAGTTCAGCTCCCAGCTCAGAACGGCTCCCAGCACAGTTTGAGAGGGTTTCCTTGTTTTGGAGCAGCATGGCATCCGGATTAAGCCCAGGGGCCTGTGGCCTGGCCCCTGCCTGGGGACCTCGAGGGGCTGGGCGGGCCTGCAGCGGCGTGCCTGCGTCTCGCCTCCCTTCCTCTCAGGTGGGAAGGAGACCGCGGCCACAGGGGTCGGCACCTGTGTTTTGCTTACTCCTTGCTTTCGGAACACGTGTGTCTGTAACGTTGAGGTGTGTTGGCAGATTTCAGGGAGATTTCTGCTACGAGAAGTGAAGGCTGTTAACCCATACCACGCCCGTAGTTGGTGTGCTTAAACGCAGCATGTTCTCCGGGCCCAACCTTGAATCGCCTACGCCCTAGCCCCGAACAGACGTCCACAGGAGAGGACGTTATTGTAAATGTTAGAGGGGAGTAATAGTACACACCGTTGCCCTGGAACTTGAATCTTGTTCTGAAGCCCTTCACACAGGAAAGAGGAAAGAAAGGGTGGGAAGAAGTGGAAACCTAACCCTGATGGGTGAGCTCGTATTCGTGTAGGGGACCTCCCCAAACAGTGCAGCGGTGAGACCCCTCGCCGAAGAGCCTCCCTGGGCGTCCACCTGGAGTTTGCCCGGAGAAGGAGTGTGCTCCTCGGATGGAAGAAGAGCTTCCCCATCCCCAGAACCCCTGGACTGCTCTCCTGCAGTCTCTGCACAGAATACTTGCTTGGGGAGAGGGTGGCTGGGTGCCTAGTGCCCTGCGCACAGGTCGGCAGGTAGATCGGGGTGGGTGCTGGGAGGCGGCACTGTGCTGTGGCCCCCGCCTGCTGCCCGGGCGCCCCTCCCCTCCTGTCCCTCCCAGAGGGGCTTGGGGCTCTGCGGCTTGTGTGAGGCTGCATCCCAGGCCCCCAGGGTGCTCTGCGCTCCGCAGGTCTGCAGTGGAGGGGTGGGCGCCTGCACCCCCTCGCATGTCCCCGTCCTGGGATGACTCGGGAGGCGTGCTGCCATCCGAAGGCGGTCCCCCCGTCCCCACCGCATCTGGGGAACAGTGCAGAGCCCCCGTCAGACCCCAGTGTAGCCGATGGCTCCCCAGAGGTGACCAGTGAAACCACCGGCTTTCAATTACTATGGCAGTACATCATCCAGGAACATCCTCCAGGACTTAGCTGGTTTTTATATGAAAAAAAAAAAGCCATTTCAGAGTATTTTTTGAAATCCAATTAATTGAAGGCCCCAGATAAAAGGAACACATTCTTAATGGCTGTACAATAACCTGAGGGAGGCGAGGAGCCGGCCAACTTCAAAGGGCTGCAGAAATACTTACTGTTTTACTTTAAAAGTATCCAGATCAACGACTCAGTTAAAATTACTTATACGTTTAGCAACCTTTTCATTTTCTGTTTGAAAGTGAGCATGAGGAGCTCTTCCTGCCTGGGACCCAGACGCTCCAGAGAGGATGTGGCCAGGGTGGTGGGTCACACGTGGGCCACTCTGCGCTCAGACCCGGCTCCGTGCAGGCTCGAGGCCGCCCCGGGGAGGGACGAGGGGTCTGGGACCGCGTGAGTGAGCCTCTCTCAGGGTTCCGGAGGTGGCGGTCTGCGGCCTAGCCGGGCGTGCGTCCGGTCGCGGCTGGCCCTGCCCCGGGGCCCTGCGGACGCTGCACCGGAGCAGCCTCCCTACGTGCGTCTTGGGCTGGTGTCCACGTGCCCCTGCACCAGGACGCGGCCACTCTGGGCCAGGGCCCACCCTGCCGGCCCCGTCTTTACTTCCGTCCACGGTCACCCTATTTCCGGCTGAGAGGGCCGCCTCGTGGGTTTAGGGGTGCGGGGTGCCCCAACGGGCCCTTCCTGGCCTCAGTGTATCCCTCGGGCGGGACCCTCCTTCCCCGTGGCCAGTTACCGCCCCTGCCTCACCGCGCGGCCCCGGGCTCTGCTGTCTTGGTCTGTGCTGGTCCCCGGGGGGCCGACGCGTCTCGGGGCCCAGGGACTGGCCTCACTCTGTGCTCCTTGCGTTCCTCTCCCCGAGCCCGGCAGCACTTCTGATCCAGTGGCTGCGTCGGGGGCTTCGGGCGTCTGTGGGTTCCGCTGGCCCTCCCAGATGATCCCAGCGCGGGCTCCTGACGACACAGCTGAGAGGTGGCGGGCTCTCTCGCCTCTGCCTGCTCTGAGGCTGTGGCGACGCTGGTCCAGGCAGGAGTGGACCACAGGCACAGCTTCGCTGCGTGTCTCCGGCCCCCTGACTGCTCCGCCTTGGCCGAGCTCTGGGAGGGGAGCGGTGGTGGGCAGCTCTGCCTGCCGAGTTGGCGGCCGCCTGCAGGGTGGGATGGCACATCCTGGCCACTCTGGGTCAGGTGTGACCCTGTGGCTGCCTCTGGCCTCGAGATGTGAGCACAGGGGACTTGTGTCCCAGCAGCGCAGAAGCTGGGAGCCACCCATGCATGGTGATGGCAGCCGCTCAGAGGTGAGGCTCCTGCACACCACCTGCCGGCCGGGCCACCGGAGCCCCAGCCCACCTCGGCCCCAGCCGCTGGCTCGCTGGGGCTGTCTGCACCAGCACCACAGCCTGTCCTGTCTATGGACACGCTCGGTGTTTTGCAAGTCAGATTAATAATGTTATCGCGTAATTGTATATTATGTGATTGTACTGTAATTGTAAGATATTATTATGAAATGGTAATTGCATATTATTATGTACTTACATATTATAATTTTTACTTAGAGAAAGCAGAAGCATCACCTTAAAGGGGAGATGCCTTTAAGTGAAAGTGAATTCGTCCAGTCATGCCCGACTCTTTGCAACCCCGTGGACTGTAGCCCACCAGGCTCCTCCCTCCATGGGGTCTTCCCGGAAGAACACTGGAGTGGGGTGCCGGTCCTTCTCCAGGAGATCTTCCGGGCCAGGGATGGAAGCCGGGTCCCCCGCACTGTGGGCGGACGCTTTACCCTCTGAGCCACCACTGCATAGCATGCCTTTACAGGCGAAATCAAAGCCACTCACCCGGCCTCACTTTCACAGTCTCGAAAAATCAGGTGTTTTCATAACAGTTTCTTAACTTAGAAAGGCTTTTGCTGGGGAACATTTCCAGCCCTTTTGTCCTCCCACCAGGAGGTGCACTGTCTGGCCTGGGTTCCACGGCCGGGGGCCTCTGCCTCGGGCTGCCCAAGCATCCAGACCAGTGGGCACTCCCGGGATGGTGGTCTGGGGTGGAGCTGGGGGGAGCACCTGTCTCGGCGCTGACCACTCATTACTGGGATGCCAGGACGGGGGACAGAAGACTGTTCTGGCAACCCCGAGCTGCTTATAGAAGAAGAACGAGGAAGCTGCATTTTAAACCAGCAGCCCAAATACAGAAAGAGCAGAAATTCAAGGCTGATCCCCAGGAAGCCAGAGTATTTTTCCTTGTAGTGTAAGGGATATAAGAACATTCTTTATCTTGTCGTTGTTCAGTCGCTCATCTAAATGACCTCATGGATTATATACAGCACGCCAGGCTCCTCTGTCCTCCACTATCTCCCAGAGTTTGCTAATATTCGTGTCCATCGAGTCGGTGGTGCCATCCAACCGTCCCATCCTCTGTCACGCCTTCTCCTCCCGCCTTCAGTCTTTCCCAGCATCAGGGTCTTTTCCAATGAGCCTGCTCTTCGCATCAGGTGGCCAAAGTATTGGAGCTTCAGCTTCAGCATCAGTCCTTCCAATGAATGTTCGGAACTGATTTCCTTTAGGATGAACTGGTTGGGTCTCCTTGCAGTCCAAAAGACTCTCAAGAGTCTTCTCTTGAAGACCAACACCACGGTTCAAAAGCATCAGTTCTTCAGTGCTCAGCCTTCTTTATGGCCCACCTCTCATAAGCATACACGACTGCTGGAAAAACCATAGCTTTTGTTATCTTAAAAGTTATTAGTAAATAGAACTATTAAATAATGTTTGTTTATATATTTAATCTGTTATATAATGCTCAATAAGCACTTGCTTAACGCTGGTGATATGTGATGTTGCCCCTTGTCTCTCGTCTGACAGGAGTACCCTATTCCGCCACGGCCACGTCTCTCCTGCCCTTTTCTCATTTACCAGGTTTTCATGAGTTACAGCCCTGTTTCCCGTCAGCCTTCTTCACGTTCATGATCCCGGTGTTCACGTTTGGGCCTTTGGTCCATCTGGAGAGTGTGTGTGTTGTGGTGTGGTGTGAGGCGGGTCACTGCCGTCTTTTCTCTGATGGGAGCCGCGTCCCTGTCACCCCTCCAAGCGTGCCCTGGCTGGGGAGGCTGGCTGCTTCCTCTCCAGACACGCTGCTCCTTCAGTCCCGCTTTGCAGGGGGCGCAGCGGCCACGGCCGGGCACTCCCCCTCTTGGCTGATGGGCACAGCTCAGCCGTCCGGTTTCTCGCTGCCCAGCGTCCTGTCTGCAGGACGATCCATCTCTAGGAGAGCATCAGCGATGACGTCACCAGAGGCGCCGAGTTCCAGGCTGCCTAACGTCTTGTGACAAGCCGCATGGGCTCTGAATGGTGAAGCTCTGCCCGGGGTCCTGGCTCCAGGACCGTGGGTGCCTGTCCCGCCCGTGGGTGCCTCGTTGAGGAGGGGCCGAGTAAAGGAGAACGTCTGAGCTGTGTCCACATCCCTGGAGGGCCTCGGGGGACCTTTCGACAGATCTTGGAGTCCCAGACCCCAACCCTCCTCCAACCTCCTGGCAATAATCTTGACTCTTGGTGCCTAGACATGAGAAAATGGACTGGTTCCGAACTGGGAAAGGAGTATGTCAGGGCTGTATATTGTCATCTTGCTTGTTTCACTTACATGCAGAGTACATCATGAGAAACGCTGGGCTTGATAAAGCACAAGCTGGAATCAAGTTTGCCAGAAATATCAATAACCTCAGATATGCAGATGATACCACCCTTATGGCAGAAAGCGAAGAGGAACTAAAGAGCCTCTTGATGAAAGTGAAGGAGGAGAGTGTACACCCGTGGCGGATTCATGTTGATGTATGAAACACCAATACAGTGCTGTAAAGTAAAATAAGAATAAGTAAATAAATAAAGATGAAGAAAATGAAAAAAAGAACTCAACATTCCAAAAAACAAAGATCATGGCATCCGGTCACATCACTTCATGGCAAATAGATGGAGAAACAATGGAAACAGGGACAGACTTTATTTTTGTCCAAAATCACCGCAGATGATGTCTGCAGCCATGAAATTAAGAGACATTTCTCCTTGGAAGAAAAGCTATTACACCCGTGGCGGATTCATGTTGATGTATGAAACACCAATACAGTGCTGTAAAGTAAAATAAGAATAAGTAAATAAATAAAGATGAAGAAAATGAAAAAAAGAACTCAACATTCCAAAAAACAAAGATCATGGCATCCGGTCACATCACTTCATGGCAAATAGATGGAGAAACAATGGAAACAGGGACAGACTTTATTTTTGTCCAAAATCACCGCAGATGATGTCTGCAGCCATGAAATTAAGAGACATTTCTCCTTGGAAGAAAAGCTATGACCAACCTAGACAGTATATTAAAAAAGAGACATACTTTTCAGGTAAAATTTCATACAGTCAAAGCTATGGTTTTTCCAGTAGTCATGTATGGATGTGAGAGCTGGACTATAAAGAAGGCTGAGCACCGAAGAATTGATAGTTTTGAACTGTGGTGTTGGAGAAGACTCTTGAGAGCCCCTTGGACTGCAAGGAGATCCAACCAGTCACTCGTAAAGGAAATCAGTCTTTATATTCAGGAAAATCAGTCCTGAATATATTGGAGGGACTGATGCTAAAGTTGAAACTCTAATACTTTGACCACCTGATGCGAAGAGCTGACTCATTGGAAAAGACCCTGATGCTGGGAAAGACTGGGGTCAGGAGGAGAAGGGGACGGCAGAGGGTGGGATGGCTGGATGGCATGATTGACTCTGTGGGCATGCAGTCATGAAGATCTGTCTCAGCCAAGTACCTATGTAGATGAAAAGAATGGACGCCAGGCCTCTCTGACCATCAGTGTGGGTCACCAGCTGGCAGGGAGACTTGTCCTTTTTGGTCCACTGGTCTTCATGGTCATGGAGGAAAGGTCACTGGATTTTTCTTTTTTCCCCCTAGTTTTATTTATTTGAAGTACAGTTGATTTACAATGTTGTGTTACTTTCTGCTGTACAGCAGAGTGGCTCAGTCTACATATTTACACATTCTTTTCCATCCGTGCGTGATGGTTTATCATGGGATATGGAATATAGTTCCCTGTGCTCTGCAGTAGGATTCTGTGGTGTATCCATGGATTTGGGGATTTCCTTTAGTTCTTAAAGGGTTTTTTTTTTTTTTTTTTTCTGGACTGGATGTTGGGCCTAGTGGTCTGAAAGATTCTGAGCTTTGAGAAATCTTTTATGTACTAAAACTTAAAAAAACCCATCCGTTAGTTGCTACATTTTAGCCGACTCTGTGCTTGCCTGGAAAATCCCATGGAGGGAGGAGCCTGGTGGGCTGCAGTCCATGATGTCGCTAAGAGTCAGACACGACTCAGGACTTCACTTTCACTTTTCACTTTCATGCATTGGAGAAGGAAATGGCACCCCACTGCAGTGCTCTTGCCTGGAGAACCCCAGAGGCGGGGGAGCCTGGTGGGCCGCTGCCGAGGGGCTGCACAGAGTTGGACACGCCTGAGGCGGCGCAGCAGCAGCGGGGGCGGCAGTGCTTGAAGATCCCCCGCCCGGAGGTGCTCCCGGAGGAGGAGGGCACACCCACCTGCAGCACAGCCCAATGCCCAGAGGATGGCAGGTGGATTGTGCAGGAGGGAGGGGGTGCTTTCACAGGAACCCCAGAAACAGACCTTCTGCATCCAGCCCGATCACCGGTTCCCGGGCTCCCGGCGACTCCTGGCAAGGTGGCTCAGGCGTGAGCCCCGATGGTGAGGCAGGCGTCCTGCGGGATGGCGGGGCAGCGTCCCTGTATGGGCCGCGGCTGCTGCAAGCTTGTGCTCAACAGGAAATCAATACCCATCTTGCCGCCTCACTGCCCTGGGAGCTCGTTTTCCCGCTGTGCGTGTTCGCCGCTGATGTGCTCTCCGGGTCTGATGCTGCCGTTTTGCAGCCTGCCTCTGACCGGGGGTTACAACTTTGTTACGTGCCTCCCATCGTCCCCCCACAAAGCACGGGCTCCGCGGTGATCCTGGTGCCGACCGCGTGCTGCGCTGCCGTGGCTGGCAGCTCCTGGTGGCTGGCTGTCTGCAGAGGCGTTCCAGCACTCCGGCTGCGAGGGCTCGAGTCTCAGCTGCAGTGCCTCCCTCGTCAAGGGTGCCTCCTCCTGTCTGGCCCCTGGTGGGTGGTGGACTGACCTCGTGGGGGCCTCTTGTCAGCGGCCGGCGGAGCCTCCGTGGGTCAGGGGCCAGGGAGCAGGCTTGTGCAGCCAGGTCGATGGCCTGTGCTCACCGCCTGCCCCCCATGCAGCCCTGCCAAGCCACACCCGTTCCTGCCCCGCGGCCGCCGGGATCCTGCCCGAGTGCAGGGCGCTCTCCAGCAGTGCCCCCACCCCGGGCCCTCAGGGTGGACTGGCCGGCCACGCCTGTCCCTCTTCCGGGGAGACACCAGAGACCCGTGGCAGGCAGGGCGGTCCGCTTGGCGCATCCTTTGAAATGACATGGAACGTGCAGGCCAGGACTGTGAAGGCGCTGGGTCCACCTAGGCCCCGCTCCACACTTCAAGACCGTCTGTTATGGAAAACTGCAAGCGGCTACAAAGACAAAGAGGATCACAGACTGGAGAGAAGACCCCGGTGTTCATCGACCCGTTTTTATGTAAACTCGCTCCAAGCCTCACTCAGGGCCAGTCTGACCCACTGTCCCCAGCCCGCTGGCTCTGAAGCGCGTTCAAGGCCTTGTACCTGTAACTGTTTCAGTATCTGTGGTGCTAGGCAGCTAAGTTGCTGCAGTCGTGTCAGATTCTCTGGGACCACCTGGACTGTAGCCCGCCAGGCTCCTCTGTCCATGGGGTTCCCCAGGAAAGAAGACTGGAGCAGGTTGCCGTTCCCTCCTCCAGGGGATCTTCCCGATCAAGGGAAAGCGCCTGCCTGTCCGATGTCTCCTGTGTTGGCAGGCGGGTTCTTTACCACGGGCGCCACCTTTATCGAGGCTTAAACTGCCTGGTTTCGGCCGTCGGAGCATCCTCCCGGGGCCGCGATGGTGGAGGGCTCCCTGTTTTCGGGCACAGCAGCGGGTTCTGGGCTTGCCTCGTGCCTCCTGTCCCACGGGCATTGGCTCCTGCTGGAGTCTCGGCTGCTTCGGCAGACAAGCGCTGCTCCTTGGGCACTGCCCAGGACCGCGTCACCAGGTTTAAGGTGGGGGACGGGGCTGCAGGCTGGCCGAAGGGTGCAGCAGGCCCCGTGCGGCCCCGTCAGCTTCCCGGGGGCGTGGGGGCCACGCAGGAGCATCCAGCTGGCGCACGGGGCTGCAGCCTCCCCGAGAGTCTCATTGTCACCATAAAGGGGACACTTCCAATGTCCATTACCATCTACAAATGGACATGAGTTTGAGAAGACTCCGGGAGTTGGTGTTGGACAGGGAACCTGGCGTGCGCCGTCCATGGGGTCACAAAGAGTCGGACACGACTGAGCGACTGAACTGAGGTGAACTTTTGGAAAACTGTGTTGATCCATAAAAGGAAACCCTGCTTCATATTATGGGATACCTTCTGTGGTAGCTATGGAGAAAACGTGCTTCTCTTTCTCAAAACGAATTTTCGTTGCCAGCACCCGAGAGAGAGGGTGGTTGAGCTCTGTTCTCACGGCCTCACTGCAAGGACGGTGTGGTTTTCATCGAAGCGACGTGGCCCTGGACGCTCTCTGCGGTGTCGGGGCAGCAGCAGGCATTTGCGGAGCGGGGGACGGAAACGGAGACGCAGCGGTCTCGGTCCCTCAGGAGCGGCACCAAGGCGAACAGCTGTGAGAACAGGGATTCGAAACACTTTTCCTGTTGGAACCCCAGATGCCCTAAGTGGAAACCCGTCAGGAGGGGCTGCTGCGTCCCTGGGTGCGGGAGGGCAGAGAGGCTTAGAGCAGGCTGCCCCGGCCAGGTCCTTCCTCCTGGACTCCAGGGTTCCCCGTCTTGGTCCCCTAGGGCCGTACTTCCCAGATAACCCTCAGGGGTGTCTGCGGTGACAGCAGCTTTCCAACAAGGAAACGAGCACCGCTGGATGGTTGCAGTCAAGGCGAGCCTCAGCCCGGAGGCTCGAGGGAGAGGGAGGCAAAGAACGAGCCTTGCCCTTGCCTTAACTTTTCTGAAACTCGGGGCCTCATGCTGCATGACTCCCTGACTTTTGACACCTGTTTAATATTTCATCTGAAATGACCGTTTGATTGAAGAGGAAAGCTGGTTGGGATGTGATGCTGCCCTTCCTGACACACGCGTGTATAAGCACCCAGCACACGTGTATGACCTTCCTGCCACTCGCGTGTATAAGCACCCAGCGCACGTGTATGACCTTCCTGCCACTCTCGTGTATAAGCACCCAGCGCACGTGTATGACCTTCCTGACACACGCGTGTATAAGCACCCAGCGCACGTGTATGACCTTCCTGCCACTCGCGTGTATAAGCACCCAGCACACGTGTATGACCTTCCTGACACACGTGTGTATAAGCACGCAGCACACGTGTATGACCTTCCTGACACACGCGTGTATAAGCACGCAGCAGGCCCGGACGCGCCGCCGAAAGAGTCCTTTGCTGGCTTGTTGTCTCCTCCTCTGCTTATTGCTTGCCTCCCTTTATTCCGAGTTTCTAGCAAAGTTTCCTGGAACAATAGCTTTCTCTCCTAAACTCAATTGATTTTATGGTCCTCAGAAATGTTTTTCATAAGCACTTCACTGGAAAAATATTCTTCAGTAGTGTCTGCCAGCAAGCTGACAGAGAAAAAGAACCCAAGTCACCGGACCACTTTCCACGGTTTAATCCATTGCTGCATTTCCGAGGCTTCAGGAGGATCCAGCCAATAACAGGAACCATGGTGTTTTGTGGCAAAGACTGATCACAGCTCATCGTCACCAACAATGTGGTAAATCACGGCTCTGCCCACGCAGGGCAGGACACAAACAGCCTCCCTGCTTGCCAGGAAGCGATGTCCCCCAACCCCATCCCAGGGCCCAGGCTCACTGAGCCCCACGGGGCACAGTCAGTGCTGGCTGGAGACGCCACTGGTTTGCAGAGGAGAGGTCAGCGCTCAGATGATGGCCCGAGGCAGGCACGATTCAGGGGTGTGCTTCCCTCGGTTCCTCCCAGCTCCGTAACCCCCACCTGGGCAGGCTCCTGTCCCTCCCCAGGGGGCAGTGTCCTCGGCTCCCAGGGTCAGTCCCGAGCCCCTGCCCTGCGACTGGCCAAGCGCTGCCTTACTGATCTGTCCCCCGGACAGCCTGCCCGACCTCGGACGTGACGAAGAGCGCCGTGTGTCGTGCGTGCAGCCCACACCTCGGGGGGACGTGCAGCCTGGAGGGAGGGCCACTGGGAGCCACTAAGGGGAGGCTGCCAGCCGCCGGCGTGAGCGCGTGACGTGTGCTGGCCACCAAGGGGAGGGAGGTCTGCTCAGCGGTCTTGGTGACAGAAGGAGACAGTTAGAAAGCAGGGCCTGTCTGTCTGCTGGACGTGGTCACGTCTGGAAGCATCTGGAATGACAGACACCACGGCCAGCCCGGGTGGGGAAGGTGCCCTGGGGAGGCAGGAGAGCAGGGCACACGAGGTCCACGGCCTCCCGCTGACAGTGGCCAGCCCCCTGAGAGTGGGCAGCGGCCAGTCCCCAAGTGTGACCTGTCCACCGTGGGTGGCCAGCCCCCTGAGAGTGACCAGCGGCCAGTCCCCAAGTGTGACCTGTCCACCGTGGGTGGCCAGCCCCTTGAGAGTGGGCAGCGGCCAGTCCCCAAGTGTGACCTGTCCACCGTGGGTGGCCAGCCCCCTGAGAGTGACCAGCGGCCAGTCCCCAAGTGTGACCTGTCCACCGTGGGTGGCCAGCCCCTTGAGAGTGACCAGTGGCCAGTCCCCATGGGTGACCAGCCTGTGACCAGTCTGTGGTCTGATGCTTACAGGCAGTGGAGCCCTGACCTCTGTCCCCCGAGACAGTCCCCCTCGAGACTGTCCCCGAGGCTGTTTCCTTCTGAGTGTGCAGCTCCGCACACTTTGGATCCCCTTAACCAACTAACCCTCCAGCCCCACATGGGGAAGAGCTTCTGGTGGCCCCTGGGGCTCCCCTAACTCAAGGCAGCCGAGCAGAGGTCACCTTACTTCACTCACAACTAAGCAGTAGGAGGGAGACTGTGTTCTGAGAGTTGCTATCTTCCTTGGCTTAGATGCTGGCCTTCTGATCACCAGTCCCCTCGGGAGAGCAGGAAGGGTGACCAGGTAGCCAGTAGCTCTGTGTAAGGAGGAGGACGGTGACCCCGGGAACCGGCCGTGGAGCTGGACTTCAGAACCCGACGAGCCGCGTGGCAGAGACTGGGAGCGTCTGGGACTAGCTGGGCGTGTGGTGGACTCGCTCCTCCTCCTCGGCCGGAGGAGTTGTTCCCCAGGTCTGAGTCACCGGCCGCAGAGGTGGAGCGGAGGGGCGGGTGGCAGCATCCTCCGAGGAGTCCTGGCTCCGGGCACGGTCCTCTGCCGTGCTGTCGCCAGGTTGGGGGTAGATGGAGCACCCCGGGCCCTGGGCTCTCAGCACCCCCTTCTCTGCCCTCGACCCCAACTCTGGCTTTCCCGCTCCACGCCTCTCTTCTGTTCTCCCAAGTGGTAAGTGAGCCCAAAGCTGCAGGTGGAAACCGACCACCGACACGGGTCGTCCAGCTGCCGAAGCCTTTTCCGAGGCCGCGTCCCCGACTCCGACGCCGTGACTGGTGCACTGACCGCTCGCCCAAAGAGGCCTCAGTTCAGTGGCGCGCGCAGGACACGCGGCCCGGGGCTGGTGCTGCTGGGCGCGTGCAAGGAGGGCGTCGC
>SJYC01010087.1:0-43534 GCA_006408675.1 Madoqua kirkii | reverse complement strand
TTTGCTTTAGGTCATACCTGAATGGTCTAGAGGTTTTCCCTACTTTCTTCAATTTAAGTCTGAATTTGGTAATAAGGAGTTCATGATCTGAGCCACAGTCAGCTCCTGGTCTTGTTTTGGTTGACTGTATAGAGCTTCTCCATCTTTGGCTGCAAAGAATATAATCAATCTGATTTTGGTGTTGACCATCTGGTGATGTCCATGTGTAGAGCCTTCTCTTGTGTTGTTGAAAGAGGGTGTTTGCTATGACCAGTGCATTTTCTTGGTAAAAACTCTACTAGCCTTTGCCCTGCTTCATTCCACATTCCAAGGTCAAATTTGCCTGTTACTCCAGGTGTTTCTTGACTTCTTACTTTTGCATTCCAGTCCCCTATAATGAAAAGAACATCTTTTTTGGGTGTTAGTTCTAAAAGGTCTTGTAGGTCTTCATAAAATTGTTCAACTTCAGCTTCTTCAGCATTACTGGTTGGGGCATAGACTTGGATTACCGTGATATTAAATGGTTTGCTTGGAGACGAACAGAGATTATTCTGTCGTTTTTGAGACTGCATCCAAGTACTGCATTTTGGACTCTTTTGTTGACCATGATGGCTACTCCATTTCTTCTGAGGGATTCCTGCCCGAAGTAGTAGATATAATGGTCATCTGAGTTAAAGTCACCCATTCCAGTCCATTTTAGTTCGCTGATTCCTAGAATGTCGACCTTCACCCTTGCCATCTCCTGTTTGACCACTTCCAATTTGCCTTGATTCATGGACCTGACATTCCAGGTTCCTATGCAATATTGCTCTTTATTCATCAGACCTTGCTTCTATCACCAGTCACATCCACAGCTGGGTATTGTTTTTTCTTTGGCTCCATCCCTTCATTCTTTCTGGAGTTATTTCTCCACTGATCTCCAGTAGCATATTGGGCACCTCCTGACCTGGGGAGTTCCTCTTTTGGTATCCTACCATTTTGCCTTTTCATACTGTTCATGGGGTTCTCAAGGCAAGAATACTGAAGTGGCTTGCCATTCCCTTCTCCAGTGGACCATGTTCTGTCAGCCCTCTCCACCATGATCCGCCCGTCTTGGGTTGCCCCGTAGGCATGGCTTGGTTTCATTCAGTTAGACAGGCTGTGGTCCTAGTGTGATCAGAGTGACTAGTTTTCTGTGAGTATGGTTTCAGTGTGTCTGCCCTCTGATGCCCTCTTGCAACACCTACCATCTTACTTGGGTTTCTCTTACCTTGGGTGTGGAGTATCTCTTCATGGTTGCTCCAGCAAAGCACAGCCAGTGCTCCTTACCTTGGACGAGGGATATCTCCTTACTACCGCCCTTCCTGACCTTCAACGTGGGATAGCTCCTCTAGGCCCTCCTGCGAACAGTTACAAATAAGAAAAAAAGAGAGTGAATCTTTCTTTGAACTAAATTAATTTTTGTTCTTTCAACATTTTTTGGCATGAAAATATACTTTTGAAATTGTGGTGAAAGTAGATTGTAATTACTTATTTTGTTTGACTTCCTTGTTTTTTCAGAATAGTTTTATTTCAAAAATAGCACAAACATAGTTTAAAAGTCAAAGAATATTACAAGGTTTATAAAAAAAACACAATCCTGCCCCAGACCCCAGCCTCATCATCTACTTTGGCTCCCCTGAAGCACCTCTCTTTTTATTCAGTTCAGTTTAGTTCAGTTCAGTCGCTCAGTCGTGGCGACTCTTTGTGACCCCGTGAATCCCAGCACGCCAGGCCTCCCTGTCCATCACCAACTCCCGGA
Organism: Madoqua kirkii; assembly: GCA_006408675.1. Classification (NCBI taxonomy): domain Eukaryota; kingdom Metazoa; phylum Chordata; class Mammalia; order Artiodactyla; family Bovidae; genus Madoqua; species Madoqua kirkii. The sequence continues at coordinate 41,775 of SJYC01010087.1, read as the reverse complement.
GTTCACCCAGACTCACGTCCATCGAATTGGTGATGCCATCCAGCCGTCTCATCCTCTTTTTATTTCCTATCTCTAAAACTGCTGCTCTCTTGTTTTTGTTCATTAACTAAGTCGTGTCCAACTCTTTGTGGCCCCATGGACTGAAGCACACCAGTCTCGCCTGTTTTTCACCATCTCCTGGAGTTTGCTGCCACTCATGACCACTGAACTGGTGATACCGTCCCACAATCTTATCTGCTGTCTCCTCCTTCTCCTTTTGCCTCCAACTTTCCCAGGCCTCAGGGTCTTTTCCAGTGTGTCAGGTGGCCAAAGTATTGGAGCTTCAGCTTCAGCATCAGTCCTTCCAATGAATATTCCAGGTTGATTTTCTTTAGGACGGACAGGTTTGAACTCCTTGCTGTCCAATGGACTTTCTGGAGTCTTCTCTAGCACCAGTTTGAAAACATCAGTTCTTTGGTGCTCAGCCTTCTTTATGGTCCAACTCTTACATCCATACATGACCACTGGAAAAACCAAGGCTTTGACTATATGGACCCTTCTCAGCAAAGTGGTATCTTTGCTTTTTAATATGCTATCTAGGTTTGTCATAGCTTTCCTTCCAAGGAGCATCTTTTGATTTCATAGTCTCTATATTTATCAGTGATAATGTTCTCCTATTATTTATCAGTTTCTCATTTTAGACGATATCTATTGACTTCCTCCTGGTTCATTTCAGTATGGTAGTCACTCAGTCATGTCCGACTCTTTGCAACCCCAGGGACTGCAGCACGCCAGGCTTCCCTGGCCACCACCATCTCCTGGAGTTTACTCAAACTCATGTCCATTGAGTTGGTGATGCCATCCAGCCATCTCGTCCTCTGTCGTCCCCTTTTCCTCCTGCCCCCAATCTTTCCCAGCATCAGGGTCTTTTCTAATGAGTCAGCCTTTTGCACCAGGTGGCCAAAGTATTGGAGCTTTGGCTTCAGCATCAGTCCTTCCACTGATTATTCAGGACTGATTCCTTTTAGGATGGACTGGTTTGATCTCCATGCAGTCCCAGGGACTCTCAAGAGTCTTCTCCAACACGGCAGTTCAAAAGCATCAGTTGTCTAGCACTCAGCTTTCTTTATGGTCCAACTCTCACATCCATACATGACTTTGACTATAGGGATCTTTACCAGCAAAGTAATGTCTCTGCTTTTTAATATGCTGTCTAGGTTGGTCATAGCTTTTCTTCCAAGGAGCAAGCATCTTTTAATTTCATGGCTGCAGTCACCATCTGCAGTGATTTTGGAGCCCAAGAAAATAAAGTCTGTCACTGTTTCCATTGATTTCCCATCTATTTGCCGTGACATGATGAGACCAAATACTATGATGTTTGTTTTTGAATGTTGAGTTTTAAGCCATCTTTTTTACTCTCCTCTTTGACTTTCATCAAGAGGCTTTTTAGCTCCTCTTCACTTTCTGCCATAAGGGTGGTGTCATCTGCATATCTGAGGTGGTTGATATTTCTCCCAGCAATCTTGATTCCAGCTTGTGCTTCATCCAACCTGACATTTTACATGATGTACTCTGCATATAACTTAAAAAAGCAAGGTGACAATATACAGCCTTGATATACTCCTTTCCCAATTCTGAACCAGTTCGTTGTTCCATGTCCGGTTCTAACTGTAGCTTTTTGACCTGCATACAGGTTTCTCAGGAGGCAGGTAAGGTGGTCTGGAATTCCAAGCTCTTGAAGAATTTTCTACAGTTTGTTGTGATCCAGTCAAAGGCTTTAGCATAGTCAATGAAGGACAAATAGATATTTTTCTAAAGTTCTCTTACTTTTTCTATGATCCAGTGGATGCTGGCAATTTGATCTCTGGTTCTTCTGCCTTTTCTAAATCCAGCTTGAACATCTGGAAGTTCTCAGTTCACCTACTGTTGAAGCCTTCTTCAGAGAATTTTGAGCATTACTTTGTCAGTGTGTGAGGTGAGTGCAGTTGTGCGGTGGTCTGAGCACTCGTCGGCATTGCCTTTCTTTGGGATTGGAAAGAAAACTGAGCTTTTCCAGTGCTGTGGCCATTGCTGAGTTTACCAAATTTGCTGGCATATTGAGTGCAGCACTCTCACAGCATCATCTTTAAAGTTTTAAAAAGCTCAACTGGAAATCCATCAGCCTCACTAACTTTGTTCATAGTGATAATTCCTAAGGTCCACTTGACTCTGCACTCCAGGACGTCTGGCTTTAGGTGACGGTCACATCATTGTGATTGTCTGGGTCATTAAGATCTTTTTGTATAGTTTTCCTGTGTATTCTTGCTACCTCTTCTTAATATCTTCTGCTTCTGTTATGTCCATACCATTTTACCATTTCTGTCCTTTATTGTGCTCATCTTTGCGTGAAAGTTTCTCTTGGTATGTCTAATTTTCTTGAAGAGATCTCTAGTCTTTCCCATTCTGTTGTTTCCCTCTATTTCTTTGCACTGACCCCCGAGGAAGGCTCTCCTCTCTCTCCTTGCTCTTCTCTGGAACTCTGCACTCAGATGGGTGTATCTTCCCTTTTCTCCTGTGCCTTTGGCTTCTCTTCTGTTCCTTGTAAGGTCTCCTCAGACAACCATTCTGCCTTTTTGCATTTCTTCTTCTTGGGGATGGTTTTGATCACTTCCTCCTACACAGTGTTTACAAACCTCCATCCATCAGGCACTCTCTCTAATCAGATCTAATCCCTTGAATCTATTTGTCACTTCCACTGCATAATCATAAGGGATTTGATTTAGGTCATACCTGAATGGTCTAGTGGTTTTCCTACTTTCTTCAACTTACGTCTGCACTTTAAGAATTTTGCAATAATGAGCTCATGATCTGAGCCACAGTCAGCTCCCAGTCTTGCTTTTCCCGACTGTATGGAGCTTCTCCGTCTCTGGCTGCAGAGAATACAATCGCTCTGATCTTGGTGTCGACCACCTGGTGCTGTCCATGTCCTCCTGGCACTTGCAGCTCAATCCTCTCGTGCCTCGACCTGTGCCTTTTCTAGACGCGGCTTCCCCTGTCCTTCCAGCACACTTTTACCACTAGTTTGGTTAAATCGTCTTTATTTTTCTGCTGGGCTGAGTTAGGTACTGTGAGGTTTTTGCTGTTGTTGTTCTCTTATGTAACTTTTCATTTTTACCTGAGTTATTATTGCTGGTTGTTTTTACTGCTTTATTTCCCAGGAAACTGGTGTGATATTTCTCGCAGAACTCATTCATCTGTCAAATACCTGACAATGTTTACATGTCCAAACACATCAAATCCTGTGACAGCTCTTCAATGCCCCTCTGCCTCCATGGTTTCCTATCTGTATAGCTTTTTCCTTTTCTAGAAAGTTTACACAAATGGAGAAATTCCACACATGCTCTCATGGACTGGCAGGGCTTTCTAGGATTTTCCAGGCCCATGTTGCCGCTGGCTGACTCCGTGGGGGCGGTGCTGCGCTCAGTCTGCAGGCTGACTGTCCGCTGGGCCTGTGGCTAGTTTCCGGGCTCTGTCTGTCACAGTTCAGCATGCTTGTTCGCACCCATTTCCCTTGGCTCATGTGTCCTGATAGCGCTCAAGGGATTTATGGGTGTAGTCACTTTGAGAAACTGCGATATTTATAGGCCGGTAAACCCTCCCGGCGGGGAGGGGAGGGGAGCCTTCAGACACTCTCTGCTGGCCTCCTACGTGTCTGAGTGGTTCTTTCTATGCGGGTTTGGTGGGTCAATGTGAGTCAGCTTCTTCATCTGCCCTGAGCCGAGGTTCCACTGTTAGCTTGGAAATGAAATAAGAATCAGTTGGAAAACATGCTTAGATTTCCATTTGTAAATTTAAAAATACTTTTTCTTTTTTTTTAAAGAAAAGCTCAGGGCTGTATCCAGAGAAAGAGCTTTTTCTTAAGGAAGTGAAAGGCGGCAGGCAGCGGGGGGCAGGGTGCTCTGCCTCGAGGGGCCCCGGGAGGTGTCTCCACCGCGGTCCTGCAGCCGCTCAGCCGGCTGATGAGATGCGCATCACTTCCACCTGAGCAGGCGCCGGCCAGGGTCCTCTTGAGAGGCTCGCTGCCGCTGCGCGGGGACCCTCTTCCTTTTCTGGAAGCGGTCCGTGGGCACTCACAGCCCCTCTGGTTTCCGGCCGCTGCGCTTCCAGGCTTTCCCTCTGGAGCCAGTGGGAATCGAGGGACAGCCTGGAGCGGCCTGGCCACCCACCCTCACGACGTCCACCCCCTCCCCTCGGCGGCACAGGGGCTCCCGGGCGGCGTCCACCACGTGCCCTGCGCCCTCCGCCCTCACGCCCGGTCCAGGCTGGCTGCCCGTGCCACGGAAGACACGCTCGCCTCCCGGTGCCCGGGCCTTTCCGCGTGGCCACGCACAGATGTGGCGGAAAGGAGGGAGCGACAGAGTGAACACAAGTAGGGTTTCCTGGGCCTGGAGTTCAGGGGCCTTCTGCCCCCAGCCCCGGAGCCTCGCCTCTCTGGCTGCTTGTTGGTGTGGGGGCAGCCGCCAGGCCGCGCATGTGTCCGGGGGAAGTCGCTTCCCTTTGCTCCTGCCTCGCCGCTCGCAGGGACGGGTGGCTTTATCGTCGTCTAGGAGAGAACCAGGAGAGCTGCGCCGGACTGAGGAGACTATAGCATTCAACCCAAAGACCCGGTCCTCCAGGGCAGGACCCGTCCAGCCCGATCCCCTGCTTGGTGCCTGGCACCGACAGGCGCGCAATGAACACGTCCTTGTTAATCGATCGGACACACTCACAAACAGGCTTAGCCAGCGAATAAGTGTGAGGAAGCCTGACACGCCCGTGGCTGGGTGCTGCTCCTGTGAGGATGTGAACCAGGCCAGGATGCTGCGACCTTGAACATGGAGACAGAGACCAGGGCCTCACGTCACCCTCCGACCCTGCTTCCTTTCCACGCCCAGGTCGACCCTCTGGGTGGGCTCAGCCCTGGCCTCCTCCCAGGTTCTGGGGTGCACGTGACCCACGCAGGGCAATCTTAGCGGCCACGTGAGCCCAGGTAGATGGGACGTGAGTGGAGGCGTCTACAGTGTACAGCGCAGTTGAGAAAACCAGTGACCTCCCCACGGTCAATAGCAAGTGGATTCCCGTGGCCAGACCAGCAGGCTGGCTGGTATCAGAAGGCGAGGCCCAGGAGGAGTCTGCTGGGGAGGCTCCCAGGTGCCACGGCATCCGCCTGGCTGGGGCAAGACCCTCCCTCCCCCTGGATGCCAGCTGGCTCCTCTCAGTGGCCACTGGCCTGTCCCTGCAAACCCCCACTCATTCGGAGCTGAGCTCTAGCTCCACTCTCCTGCAGGTCCTCAGCAGTGTCCTGTTAACAAGCCTGGTGCAGTTGCTTTGCATCCGACACCCGGAGGACAGGCAGGCTGACCCTGGAGCCGGTGGTCTCTGGGGACCCTCCTTGGGCTGGGCTGGAGCTGACCCTGCCTCGTGATGGAGGGTCCAGCCCCAGGACAGTGCATTGCCAAAGGGCCCTGCAAGGCCGTCCAGGAGCTGGCTCGCCTCGGAAATGGTGGCGGCAGCTGAGGTGTGGGGGAGGTTCCTCCACTACCGACGGAATGGATGGCAGGTTTCCTGGACTTTTTCATCCAAAATTCCAGAGCCTACAGTATCTAAAATGCCACTGATAAAAGGAACACGTTCATATCGGTTTGTAGCATGGAAGTGAAGTAGGATATTTGTCCAGAAGATGCTTAATGGCCTTCTCACCTTCGCAAAGCACACGCACATTTAAAATGCGCATCAGAGAAGCTAATGACAATGACACTCGCAGTGCCCAGAAGTCCCCAGGGCTGTTGTTGAGCTGCTTGTCAGTCGTGTCTGACTCTTTGTGACCCCACGGACTGCAGCCTGCCAGGCTTCCCTGTCCTTCACCATCTCCCAGAGTTTGCCCACGTTCCAGGAGATAGTTAGAATCTGGCAAATGCATATTCCTGCTTCTCCATCTTTGGAGCCAAATAATTTGGACAAATTGCGTTCGCACTGAACAGCTGCTCTGAACTTGATGGTGGTTTCCTTATCAATTTAGTTTTAACATGTATCTCTGATCTTAAGTATGCTTCTTACAACTGAAAAAGTACTTTTTTTTTCTTGGTAAATATGTCAGGAGGCTTGCTGCATGTCTGCTGGTATACCTTGCAGCCTGCCTGCAGGATCCTGCTATGACGGGGCTTCCCGGGGGCTCAGAGGTAAAGAACCCACCTGCCAGCGCAAGAGACATGGGCCCATCTCTGGTCTGGGAAGACCCCCCGGGCCGCGGAGCCCCTAAGCCCGTGCGCCACAACTACCTCTGAGCTCGGGAGCTGCAGCCGGTGCTGCACAGGAGAGGCCCCCACACTGAGCAGCCCGCACGCCGGGCCTCGAGCTGGCCTCCTGCCGCACCTGGAGACAAGATCCACGCAGCAACGGAGGCCCAGGACGGCCAAAAATGAATAAAAACAACCAGGCAAATAAATAAAAGCCTGCTGCTACTGGAGAAAACTGTCCGAGAAGCAGCTTCTCTCTGAACTCTGGAGTCCTGGGTCACACCTGGAGCTTATCTCAGGGTCAGGTGTGCAGTTCCTGGTGCTGAGAACCGTGTCTAAGCAGCTTACGAGCGTGTGTGAGCTGCTCCATCCAGCTAGTGAGTCTGGGCTTTCTTCTGCGGAGTCTGCAAAGCCTCCTGTGGTTTTTTAAAAAGGGCCATTACTTTCCCCGAAACAGAACCTCAGTGAATACAAAAAGATTTCATTTCCAGTGCTCACGTCTTTTCTCCTGAGTCACGTAGCTTCCAGCCAGAGGGGTGCCTGGTGGTCAGACGCCGGCTGCGGCTCGCCCACCTGTAGGTCCACAGCACAGCTGGAAGGAAAGGCGACCGGTGCAGGGGCGCGAGGAGGGATTCAGGCCTCGTCATCTGAAAACACCAGCAGAGTCTTCCGAGCGGAGCTGCGGCTCAGCGGTCGTTCGGAAACTCATGACTGGAAAGCACTGCGTGCGTGCGGGCTCAATCGCGTCTGCCTCTGGGCGACCCCACGGACTGCAGCCTGCCGGCGCCTGCCCGTGGCATTCTCCTGGCAGGACCCCGGAGTGGGCTGCCGCCTCCTCCTCCAGGGGGCCGTCCCGACCCCGGGGATCTAAGCCGCGTCTCAAGTTTTGGCAGGTGGGTTCTTTACCACTAGCTCCACCTGCGAGGCCCTGAAAGGCGCAGAAGAATCAGCAAAATCATGATTTCATCCCAGGCGCTAGTCCTCAGATCTTTCTCAGTGTCGGAGTGTTCGACTGCGGTGCTAGTTCGTCTCCTTCCCGGGTCACTGGGAAACGCCTGTGTGTTCCCGGGCGGCAGGTGCAGGGGCCCCGCCCCTTAGAGTGGAGCTAAGAGCAGACGGAGGGCTTCCCCAACGAAAGGGCAGCTTTCAGTTTTTCCGCCGAGAAGGATAATAATGGGCGCTCCAGCCCTGCGGCCTCAGGCTCTGCCGCTGAGGGGAGTGACCCCAGACTGAGTGGAGGGTTAAACCTGTTCACCAGGAAGAGGCCCCTATGGGCATGTGCAGCCTCTGTGGAGGTGCTGGAAGCTCAGAACTGGGGGAACCGGGCCTGGAAACCGTCTGCAAACCCAGCTGCCCGCGCCAGCCGCGCCCTGAGCGCCCAGCATGGAGCGCTCTCTGCCACGGCCCAGGCCAGGTCCTGGGGTTGGGCCTGGGCTCTGCTGGGGGCCGGCTTAGCGGGTCTTCCCTCCAGGCCCCCTCCCACACTGCGGCCGGGCTGGAGCGACTCTTCTCTACTCTCAGGGGCGGAATTCCGGCTGCAACACCTCTGACTTCCCAGAGGCGTGCTTACTGAGCCCCCAGCTGGGACTCTCCCGGGGTCAGGGTGGGCCTCCCACGGGGCGTGGTTCTTCCCAGAAAGTTGCTGTCTCTTGGAAACAGAGGGTGGTGCCCTCGGGGCCACCGGTCCTGGGACCCCTCCAGACGCACATCAGCGAGGCCGCCTGTCCATGGACGCCCCCAGCCAAGGGGGCTCCTGCTTCCAGTCCTGAGGCCTGGAACAAGGGGCAGCCAGGACCCCCAGATGGTTGGTGCTGCGGGAGGCGGTGGTGCGGGCGGGGCCCCCGGGCTGTCCTGGGGGAGGGACTGGGGGCGCTCCCTGTCCACCTCCCGCCGGGGAGCCCACTGGACCCACAGCTGCGCAGAGGGGCAGTGGGCGGGGTCCAGGCAGCAGAGAGGTCACCTGTGGGCTCCTGGGGCCTGCGGTCCCGGAAGAGCTCTACAGGGGCTGTCTCTTATACACATCTAGATGTGTATAAGAGACAGTTGTCACCCTGCTTATTTAACTTATATGCAGAGTACATGATAAGAAACGCTGGACTGGAAGAAACACAAGCTGGAATCAAGATCTGCGCAGAGGGGCAGTGGGCGGGGTCCAGGCAGCAGAGAGGTCACCTGTGGGCTCCTGGGGCCTGCGGTCCCGGAAGAGCTCTACAGGGGCGAGGTGCCCGTGCTGACCGCGGCCCCAGAGCTCGGGGGGCCGGCAGGCCCCCTCTGCCTCTCACACAGTCTCCCCTCTTGGTAAGAGGTCCCCGGGGTCCCCGGCTGGTCCTGCCTGCTCATGCCCCCCACCCAGTGAGCCAGCAGCTCCCAGGGGGGCCCACCCGGCCCTCCCCCACCTCCTCTGCTGGGCTTCCAGCTCTAGGTCACTTCTTTCTTTCTTTTTAATGCTGCAAAAAGCTTCATTGTTTCCACTGGGTCCAAGGCTTGAGAGAGGGCTCCAGGGTGTTAAAAAGCTGCCTAGTGGCTGCAAAGAGGGGCTTCAGGCAGCCCTGCTGTGAGGCAGGTTCTTCAATGGCCTCTGGTCTCCAGAAGCTCCTAATCGTGCTTGAGGGTGAGCCTTTCAAAGAGACACTCGCCCAACCCAGCCTGGGGACCAGCCGGCCTGCGGAGGTTGGTCAGGTGGCCACTTACCCTCCTGATGAGTTTCACTTCCTCATCCAGGACGCGGTTCTCCAGGGAGTCGCAGATGTGGGGGTCTCCGCAGGCGGAAGCCAGGCCATGCAGATCCAACAGGGCCTGATTCGGGTTCTTCTCTGCGAGACGGGCGGCTTTCACCCCGTCCTGGGTCTCACCCCACGCATCTTGGGACGGCTTCTGCACGGCCGCCACGCTGGTTTTGCAGTTTCAAGAGCTGCTCCGCGCCCTCGAGCTTCTCCTCGGCCAATTCGCGAAAAAAGGACCCACACCCTCCAGGGCCACATCCTCGCGGTCTCAGCAGAAGCCCAGAGAGAGGTAGGTGTGGGAGGCCCCCACTGCGTGTTTCCCAGGCTGCGTGTTTCCCAGGCGGTTGACGGCGGCCTCCCCCTCCGCAGAATAGGCCTGTCAAATCTGGGAGCTCATGACTGGTCGGTAATAATGAGCTTAATAATGAGCTAAAAAGTGGTGGTGGCTGGTCCCGGTGAGTGGACAGCTCAGTGGCTGACTCCGGAGGCTGCGACTGGAGAAAAGGTTGGAGAGGGGTCGGAGGCTGGAGCAAGGGGCGTCCCTGGGTCTGTTCCATCCAAGCACGGTTGTAGCAAGAGACAGGGGGCCGCCGAGTGCACTTCTCGCGGTCACTTCTCCCCCAAGCCTCGCTGTCCCCGTGCCTGCGCTGACCTGCCTGCTGCCCGCTCCGCAGAGTGACTGGGCCGCGGGGGCCGCCGCCCGCAGCCTGCAGCGCCCAGGCTGGACCCGCAGCGGGCGTCTCATGCGTGGGCCCCAGTGTGGCTCCTGCGGGCCTTCCCCACCCTGCTCTGCGAGGTGCCCTCCTCGTGGGTCTGACCCGGCCTGTGGGTCTGACCCAGCCTGTCTGCCCGGCACGGGGCTGGCTCTGCCTTCAGGGGTGTGCGCTCCCCGCAGGACGCCCCTCTCTGTGCCTGCGCTGCCCCCTCCGCTCCGGCCCCCTCTCCGCCCTCCTGTGTCCACACTCGCCCAGGCGCTTTCTTTGGGTAGCTGTTTCCGGATTGTTTTTCACGGTGTCTCTCTCCCTCCTTCCTGGCCTCGATCTCCACCTCTCGCAGAGCTGAGCACAGATGTTGGCGCTCAGGGTGGGGTGCCGCGGGCCTAGACAGCTCGAGGCCCCACCCGCAGCTGGGGTGGGGGTTCCACCGCCGAAGTAGGGGCTGCAGGCTCTGGAGGCAGGCGGACCAGGAGCCCAGCATCGGCCTGGCCCCGTCAGAGGCCTCAGGCGGAGGGCAGATGGTGCGGAAGCCAGGGCTCCTGGGGCTCCCTCCCCCGGCTCCCATCCCTGCCTCGGACCTGCCTGCAGATAGACCAGGGCCCTTGCCTCCGGGGCTGGCCACCGGGCCCAGAGCCTGGGAAGGTCCCCGAGAAGCTTTGTTGTCAGCAGAGAAAGCAGCAGGGTTTGTACCGTGAGAATCAATTGCAGGGGAGAAAAAAACAGGGAAATTTCTTTTAAATGCCTCAAATCTCCTGGGTTGTGTTGTACAATGAAATGAATACATGAACTGCACAGAAAAATATATCTTTCAATTTCTCAGAATTGTTGTTTACTAAGAATAAGGCTCTAATCAACTGGGAGTTTAGAACTTCAATAGTGCAGATGAACTAAAGCTGAAGACATTCTTTAAAATCTTCAAGTCTTGCAGCTGAAAGTCAAGGAAGTTAAAACTCTGCGCTATTACTGTCTAAATAGTTGGGTTGCCATGGGCTCCACATTCACAGCATAAGCCACACTGGAAACACTGTTGCCTTATTCCATAGTGTTTGTGTTATCCAACAAATAAATCTGTCTTTTATATAGAATGCTTTTCTGGTTTATTAAATAATAATTACTGAAGAGAATGACCAAGTTTTGGAAAGGGACAGAGTTTACACACAGCTTTCCATTAGCCTGAAAGCCTAAAACCAGCTAATTTTAGATTCTGTGTGTCTCCTTGGGCGTGGGGATGATGTAACAGGATCATGAGAGCGTGTGTGTCTCCATGAACACCGTGACAGGTCCCGTCTCAGCTCTAGTCTGTGGAACACGGGCTGATCTGGGGGTGGGGGGTGTGTTTGCAGAAAGAAGCAGGACAGCGGGTATTTTTCTGCTCCTCTGCTGGGCTCCAGAGCAGACTGAGGGCGCGGGCCGAGTCCCGCGACGGCTCACATTCCAGACTCTGCGCTCGGGTAGGAAACGTTAAATACTCGTTTTTTCAACTGTTGGAATAACCCTTTATTTAGACTCTATATAAGACTTTGGAAAAGACATCTTTGAAGGGCTTTCAAAAATTTAGGAGAAACTGACTTTTCAGTTTGGGTTAATCACTGGATGGTCAAATCGCAGTAGATAAAAGGCTCAATAGATGCTAAACATCTGTATTCTGAGGACATACTACTTGTACATAAATATTTGATCATTTCTAGAGTAACTAATGCTAGAAAAAGCAATCCTGACTTGACGCAGCTCAGAAATGACTGCTGTTAAGGACTGACCACCTCTGAGTCTGAAAACCGGCCCCTGCACCTCCTACAGCTGGTACAGTCCAAGCAGAAAAGGACATTCGCTTGCACGGGACGTTATGGTGGAGGCAGGCTCTGAAGATGCGAGTTTCATAAAAACTCAGGGCCTGGAGGAGGAGGGGTGATGACGTAGACTCTGTCCTGCACCGCTGAGACGAAGCCTTGGTTGCCCCAGCAACTTGGTGACCATCCTGCTTGTCTGGAGGTCGAGGGAAGAAAGGCTGCTGCTGCTGCTAAGTCGCTTCAGTCGTGTCCGACCCTGTGCGACCCCACAGATGGCAGCCCATTGGGCTCCCCCGTCCCTGGGATTCTCCAGGCAAGAACACTGGAGTGAGTTGCCATTTCCTTCTCCAATGCATGAAAGTGAGAAGTGAAAGGGAAGTCGCTCAGTTGTGTCTGACTCTTAGCGACCCCATGGACTACAGCCCTCCAGGCTCCTCCGTCCATGGGTTTTCCAGGCAAGAGTACTGGAGTGGGTGCCATCGCCTTCTCTGGAAGAAAGGCTGGCTCTCTTCAAAGTTTCTTAGAGACGTGAAGCCAGAGGCCGCGAGCGCTGTGAACAGGGGCTTAGGCCACCGTCTGGCTCTGCTCCAGGGTTAGTGGCTAGAAGCTGCGGCAGGGCTCGGCTGGGTGGCCTGCCCTGGTCTTGCGGTTCTGGCCCGGAACCACTCCCGAGATGGCTTCCAGACTCACAGGTCTGGTGCCCGGTGGGCAGCGGTGCCTTCCCCTCCCCACACGCTCCCAGGCACTCACCCCGTGCCTCCAGTGGGGGAGCCGGACTGCTGACCTAGTGAGCAGGTCTCCAAAACAGGGAGCCTGGAGGCCTGCCTGACCTCTGAGGCCTGCGTCTGGAAACCAGGACCGTGTCTGCCACACCGTCATGTGAGGCGGTCATAAGCCGGGTCCGCTCTAAGGAGTGGAGACAGAGGTCCTGCTCCCTACGGCAGGGGAGTGATGCCTTTATGTCCATCTTGAAATGGCCTCAGTGTTCTCTCTGGCCACGAGCTGGCTACACTTCTCCTACATGTGAAATACACTCGTCTTCCGACCCAAGGTGCCTGGAAGTTTAATTGCATTACACCACCAAAGTTTAAGCTCAAATTCCACGGTCTCCTAAATTAAACTAGATCCATGGGTAAGGGTCTTTGGGCAGGATTTCATCAGAAGTGTTCCTTTTGATCTTAAAATCTCCGAGCTAAGAGGGCAAATTACCTTTCCCCCTTTCTGGGCTCAAGCAGACACTCAGGAGGTTTTGTTCCTGTTTTGATGCAATGGGTGGTGGGGGGTGAGATGCATTCCCCATCCTGAGTCCTTTGCTGCTTACCCCAGATCCAGACATGGGGCCACGGCCGGCAGGATGGAGCGGCAGGCAGGGGTGTGGGTACTCGGCTGTGGCCCCTGTGGCTGCTGTTTATCAAGCACTCACTGGAGTCTTGCTGCTGAGGAGTTCCGCAGACGTGAGTCAAGTCTGTCACTGAGAGATTCAGATAGAGGAGATTGTCCTGGACCCATTTCATACTGTTCATGGGGTCCCCAAGCAGGAACACTGAAAGGGTTTGCCATTCCCTTCTCCAGCTGGAGGAGACTCTTGAGAGCCCCTTGGACAGTGAGGAGATCCAACCAGTCCATCCTAAAGGAAATCAGTCCTGAATAGTCATTGGAGGGACTGATGCTGAAGCTGAAACTCCAATTCTTTGGCCATCTGATGTGAAGAGCTGACTCATTGGAAAAGACCTTGATGCTGGGAAGGATTGAAGGCAGGAGGAGAAGGGGACGACAGAGGATGAGAGGGTTGGATGACATCACTGACTTAATGGACATGAGTTTGAGCAAACTCCAGGAGACAGTGATGGACAGGGAGGCCCGGCGTGCTGCAGTCCACGGGATTGCAGAGTCAGACACGACTGAGGACTGAACTGAACTGAACTGTCCTGGATGCCCTGGGTGGGTCTGGTCTAATTGGTGGAAAGTCTCAGGAATGGACCTGAGGCTCCCCCAAAGGAGAGAGCTCACGTGTGGACGGCAACTGGGCTGGTGGCCAGGGGTCTCCGCATGGCCTGCCCTGGGAGGCTTCAGGCCTGTCTCCCCAGGCCCCACAGTTTGGGCAGTGACGCCTTAAATCTGCTTCTCCTGTCTCTTCCTCCAAACGGGCCCAGATGGCTGGACAGGGAGGCGACGCTGCTGGAAACAGGAGGCAGGACTCTGCTCGCAGCTGCAGGGACGCTGGGCAGAGGCCCTGGGGACCGTGGGTTCCTGCCTACTTTCAGGACACGTGGCAGAAACAGGCCAGCGGCTGAGGCCCCCGGCGCTGCCCGCCTGCCTAACGGTTCCCAAGCCCCACAGCTCGCTTCCCAGCACGACTTCCAGCTTTCCAGCCAACGGTTTCGCTCCGTCTTTGACTCCCTTGGAGCAGAGCAGGCACCGAGAGGCAGGGGCTTGGGCGGGCTCCCAGGGCAGCTTTGGAGGGGCCGTGGCCTCTGCGGGGCGGGGTGGGGGCACGGTGGTGTTTCACCACGGACATGGACAGGGAGAGGCCCCACTGGCCCTGTGTCCCTGGGAGCTGGGCCCCAGCGCCACATCGGGGTGGGCGCCTGCTGCCCCAGGGACAGGCTCGACCTGCCCATCCTCCCATCGTCCCCTTCCTGCAAATCTGGGTCCTGGTACGACCGAGGGGGACACTGTAACACGGGGGCCCCCTCCCCTCCAGGGCCCCTGGGACGCGGCTGCGGAGGATGGGGGTGGCGGACACGCAGCACACCGGCTGTGCTGAGCGGTCATCTGAGGAGGACCAGGCGGGCCCCTTCTGGGGTCAGCATGCGGGGCGCAGGGCTGCGGCCGCCTCCGGCGGCTCGGCTGATCGCTGTGTGGTCCCCTCGGACCTGAGCGCTGGGCTTCTCCCCGGCGTGATGCTCTCTCAGCTCAGCGCAGCCTCTCAGGCAGCAGCAGCCCCCTGCCCGCCCTGAAAATCCGAGCCCACCTACCTCACCTCTCTGCCCTCTGTCTAGTCGGCAGGGGGCCCTGTGTGGCTCTGGAGCTGGGGGTGCGGGCACGGGTGTTCTGCGGAGCCAGCTGGCACCTCTGCTTCCCGCTGAGCAGGCCAGCCTGGGGGCCAGGCCCGAATGTCGGGGCATCTCCCACGGCTACCTGGCCTCTGCACACCCTGCCTTCCCCGTTTCAGTGTCTGGTGCTGCCCAGGGCTCCGGGCTGAGCTCTCCCGCCTCTTTGTCAGCACCCGCCAGCCCCCTGAAATGGCTTCACAGCCAGACAGACTCACCCTGACCTCCCCTCCCTGCCGGCTTCCCCCTGCCCTCCTTACACTGGACAGAGCGCCCAAGGCTCTAACACACCCCAGGCGGCTCCTGGGCACAGTCTGTGGCCCAGACGAGAATCAGAAATAAAAGGAATTAAAATTTTTAGTCCGCTTGCTGCCCTCCCCTGAATGACCAGGAGTCCCACCCCAAGACGATCCATCACCTTGGTCATCACCTTGGGACTGGGTGGGATTCCTTTGTTTTTTTCCTCATGCATTGAACTTGGACTGGTCATTTATTTCACATATGGTGATATACATGTTTCAATGTTGTTCTCTCAAATCACCTCACCTGCGCCTTCTCCCAGAGTCCCGAAGCCTATTCTTTACATCTGTGTCTCTTGTGCCGTCTTGTGTGCACGGTTGTCGTTACCATCTGGGGAATCCCTCTTTGAACCTTGGGCAATTCCGTTGCTAAGATCCTGGAGAAAAGGCTTCTGCCGGCGTTTTTCCCTGGAGGGCTGGTCTGTCCGGGGGGGCCCCCAGTGTTAGCAGAGCCCCCGCCCCTGCACCCACGGCTGGCGAGCTTCACTCCAGCCCCGAGGTGTTTGCAGCAAAGATTCTCTCACATGCAGCAATATCAACTGTTGGAAAGTGTTCAAGTCACATTTTTTACAACACAGTGGTATTTTGCTGGGTTATTTGAGGTTTCTGCCCTTACTTTGGATCAGAGTCTGCCGTGGTGGTGTTTCTGATGCCAGGGTTGACCTGGAGCCTCACTTCGCTGTCGTCTGCAAACCGCAAGCCTCTCTCTAGTCAGGATCCCACACATTTCAAGCAGAAAAGGTCCTCGGTACAACTTGCTGTCACTGCCACACTTTAAAACACATGCTGAGTGGGAGATTCCAGTTACTGCACAAAGTTCAGTTGGCTGAGTTTGGAGGGTAATTCCCCCAACGTGGTCCCTTTCTCCAGAGTCCTTATGGGTCAATTTATCTGGGCTCCGTGTGGTGAACAGGAATTAGTCTTCAGAGTTCCTCAGAACTCTACCTGGATTCCCTCAATAAATCACGGGTCTTTCAATATAATAACCTCAGCATGCTATTGGAAGAAACAGCATGCTATTAGATTTAATTATCCCATCACAGGTCATTCTGAGATCATCAATCACTTACCATAAAAACGAGTCTAGAATATTATTATTTATAAGACGCTGAGACACAGCCGCTCAACGGAGGGTAAGGTTCTGGTTTTGAAGCTCTTTCTTAATTTCTCATCTTCAGCTTCTGATGCTAAATGTCAGAGTTAATTATGAGTCCCATCATATTAACACAAGGCCTCTACCATTCTTTCAGAAATGTTGCAACAGCCCTGCCACAATCAGAGGAGCGTGCGTGGCTTTCCGCCGGGAACGGTGTCGCCAGTCTCACTGGGGCGAACATCTGGCTGCGGGCTCCCCGAGTGAGGCCAGGGAGGCTTTGCCCCCGGGGGCACGGCAGGGGCCAGGTGAGCGTGCATGGGCTCAGGCGGCACTTTGCGGGAAGCTCCAGCCTGGCACGCACTTGCCTGTGGGTGAGGACGCGCCCCCAGGGCCCGTCGCCCAGAAGCCTGCTTGGCTCTCGGTGGGTCAGACTGTGCCGAGTTGCCCCCATCTGCTTCCCTGCTGAAGCCCCCGCAGCCCCTCCTCGGGTTTTGCTGACAGTGGGGAGGGGGAGGGGCTCGGGGAGGCCACAGAGGCCCCGAAGGGCCAGAGCTGGAGGCCAGCCCCGCCTCCCTGCGGGGGAGACCACGGGCGGAGCTCTGCGTGGCTCCGTGTCTGGGCCCTGGTGAGGCCCGCAAGCCACGGGGGTTCCCCGTGCCCAGCTCTGCAGGGCCCTCGCCCACCGTCCAGCTGGGCGGAGCGCTCTCCGAGTGTGGCTGTGTCTCTGAGCCGGACCCGGGTTGCCCGTGGCATCTGCTGTGCAGCTGGGGACCCCAGGACTTGACTCCTGCACTGCTGACTGTGCTGCGGACCGAGAGGGAGTCTAGAGGCAGAGGCCTGGGCCTTAGACCATCCGCCGCCCTTACCACGCGGCCGCAGGGCCCACAGGCCGAGGCGGGGCTGCGCCGGGCTCCAGAGGGCAGGGGACAGGGCTGCAGGCCTGAGGTCACGAGAACCGAGGGGAGCCACCAGCGCCCGGGGGTCTCAGGGCAGAGCAGGGCTGTGGTCAGCCCGTGGTGAGGCCCGCCATCCTGGTGGGGGTACCGAGGGGCACCACAGGGGTTTGGGGACAGGAAGGAAGGGCTGCCACGGGGCCCCATGTTCTGGAAACAGCAGCAATCGCTGGCAGAGCAGGGAGCCTGCTCTCGGGTGCCGGGGCTGCTGCTGTGTGTGTGTGTGTGTGTCTGCGTGTGTACGCGTGTGTGCGCGCACACCCCGCCCCTGTGTGCCCTGGGGGCCCCGCCCCTGCCTGGACTCGACCCCCGGTGGGGTCAGCCCTGACTCGGCACCCAGGGCGCCCTGGGTCCCGGCCTTGGGAGGATGGCTCCTCTGCCCACCTGTCCTGCTCCCCTCTGAGTGCGGGCTCCCACATCTGCAACCTGGGACCTCCTTCCCCACACAGTTCCATCCTCTGGAAGTCTCCCCCTGACCCCCTCCCGGGGACCAACGTCCCAGGCTGGATTCTCCATCTTCATCTTAAAACAGCCCCTCCTCCGTGTCCTCTGCTCACGGGACCTCTCGGGGCTCACCCGGGCACTGGGACTGCGGGACTGGAATGATGATGCTGATGATGTTTCCATGAAACCCCCTTCCCATCTGGTTGTCTTCTGGGAGGAGACCTGGGGGAGGCTGACGGTTCTCTGGGTCCTGCTCCCCACGTGCCCAGAACAAGCCTCCCAGGTCTTGGCCGTGGGCCTTTCCGTCCGTCCTCCTGGGGTTGCTGCCATGGCAACAGCGAGCGGGTGGGGGGCGCTATTGTTACCTGTACAGCAGACGGGCAGACGGGGCGGCTGCCTCACACCCAGCTCTGCCTGCTCATCCTGTTGGGGGCACTCACGTGGCCCGCCCTCTGAGGGCTGCAGGGCACCCCCGTCCCCCCGTGTCCCGGCCCAGGTCCCCTTTATTCCCCGGGTGTGGGGGCCCCTGCTCACTGTCTGCCCAGTGGGTGGATGGGCTCCAGACCCCAGCAGGGCCCGCCGCTTCCCTTTGATGTTAGGATTTGCCCCTCGTCTTCTGTCAGCGATGTAGCAGAGTTTCATTTCTTTAAAGCGGAGAGGGAGGAAATTAATTTTGCTTTCATAGCACCATGGGAGATGACCGAGGCCCTCTGTGGGCGGCGCTGGGTGGAGAGAGTTGTCTCCATGTGAGGACAATTGGCCAGGAAGGAAAGTCCGTGGGAGGACTCAGAGCTCGCCAGTCTCACTGGGGCGAACATCTGGCTGCGGGCTCCCCGAGTGAGGCCAGGGAGGCTTTGCCCCCGGGGGCACGGCAGGGGCCAGGTGAGCGTGCATGGGCTCAGGCGGCACTTTGCGGGAAGCTCCAGCCTGGCACGCACTTGCCTGTGGGTGAGGACGCGCCCCCAGGGCCCGTCGCCCAGAAGCCTGCTTGGCTCTCGGTGGGTCAGACTGTGCCGAGTTGCCCCCATCTGCTTCCCTGCTGAAGCCCCCGCAGCCCCTCCTCGGGTTTTGCTGACAGTGGGGAGGGGGAGGGGCTCGGGGAGGCCACAGAGGCCCCGAAGGGCCAGAGCTGGAGGCCAGCCCCGCCTCCCTGCGGGGGAGACCACGGGCGGAGCTCTGCGTGGCTCCGTGTCTGGGCCCTGGTGAGGCCCGCAAGCCACGGGGGTTCCCCGTGCCCAGCTCTGCAGGGCCCTCGCCCACCGTCCAGCTGGGCGGAGCGCTCTCCGAGTGTGGCTGTGTCTCTGAGCCGGACCCGGGTTGCCCGTGGCATCTGCTGTGCAGCTGGGGACCCCAGGACTTGACTCCTGCACTGCTGACTGTGCTGCGGACCGAGAGGGAGTCTAGAGGCAGAGGCCTGGGCCTTAGACCATCCGCCGCCCTTACCACGCGGCCGCAGGGCCCACAGGCCG
The DNA here is from genome assembly GCA_006408675.1 of Madoqua kirkii. Classification (NCBI taxonomy): domain Eukaryota; kingdom Metazoa; phylum Chordata; class Mammalia; order Artiodactyla; family Bovidae; genus Madoqua; species Madoqua kirkii. Next base: position 23,002 of record SJYC01010087.1, on the reverse strand, counting down.
AGGCGGGGCTGCGCCGGGCTCCAGAGGGCAGGGGACAGGGCTGCAGGCCTGAGGTCACGAGAACCGAGGGGAGCCACCAGCGCCCGGGGGTCTCAGGGCAGAGCAGGGCTGTGGTCAGCCCGTGGTGAGGCCCGCCATCCTGGTGGGGGTACCGAGGGGCACCACAGGGGTTTGGGGACAGGAAGGAAGGGCTGCCACGGGGCCCCATGTTCTGGAAACAGCAGCAATCGCTGGCAGAGCAGGGAGCCTGCTCTCGGGTGCCGGGGCTGCTGCTGTGTGTGTGTGTGTGTGTCTGCGTGTGTACGCGTGTGTGCGCGCACACCCCGCCCCTGTGTGCCCTGGGGGCCCCGCCCCTGCCTGGACTCGACCCCCGGTGGGGTCAGCCCTGACTCGGCACCCAGGGCGCCCTGGGTCCCGGCCTTGGGAGGATGGCTCCTCTGCCCACCTGTCCTGCTCCCCTCTGAGTGCGGGCTCCCACATCTGCAACCTGGGACCTCCTTCCCCACACAGTTCCATCCTCTGGAAGTCTCCCCCTGACCCCCTCCCGGGGACCAACGTCCCAGGCTGGATTCTCCATCTTCATCTTAAAACAGCCCCTCCTCCGTGTCCTCTGCTCACGGGACCTCTCGGGGCTCACCCGGGCACTGGGACTGCGGGACTGGAATGATGATGCTGATGATGTTTCCATGAAACCCCCTTCCCATCTGGTTGTCTTCTGGGAGGAGACCTGGGGGAGGCTGACGGTTCTCTGGGTCCTGCTCCCCACGTGCCCAGAACAAGCCTCCCAGGTCTTGGCCGTGGGCCTTTCCGTCCGTCCTCCTGGGGTTGCGCCATGGCAACAGCGAGCGGGTGGGGGGCGCTATTGTTACCTGTACAGCAGACGGGCAGACGGGGCGGCTGCCTCACACCCAGCTCTGCCTGCTCATCCTGTTGGGGGCACTCACGTGGCCCGCCCTCTGAGGGCTGCAGGGCACCCCCGTCCCCCCGTGTCCCGGCCCAGGTCCCCTTTATTCCCCGGGTGTGGGGGCCCCTGCTCACTGTCTGCCCAGTGGGTGGATGGGCTCCAGACCCCAGCAGGGCCCGCCGCTTCCCTTTGATGTTAGGATTTGCCCCTCGTCTTCTGTCAGCGATGTAGCAGAGTTTCATTTCTTTAAAGCGGAGAGGGAGGAAATTAATTTTGCTTTCATAGCACCATGGGAGATGACCGAGGCCCTCTGTGGGCGGCGCTGGGTGGAGAGAGTTGTCTCCATGTGAGGACAATTGGCCAGGAAGGAAAGTCCGTGGGAGGACTCAGAGCTGGGAATGGGGGTCCCGAAACTTCTGGAGTGACGCTCAAGTGCCTCCGTCTCTGCTTCCGTTGTTGCCGCCCTGGGCTCACGGCTGCTACGGTCCTTGCATCCGTGTGGGCCAAGGTCCCTAGGGGCGTCGGGCGTTTCAGCTGGACCCCAGGGCATCACTCGGTGGGTCACAGGGAGCAGGCAGGACTCCGATGACGTAGTACGGTGTTCACGCATGGGCAGCCCGGGCCACCTGGCGCGTGTGCTTAGAACAGCGGAACCCCACCTGTGCGATGTCGCTGAACAACCCGCAGCAGCCTTGGCCCGTCCGTGCGGTTTCATGGAAGCCCGGGAGAAGCCCCGTCTGCGGCGGCCCCCATGCCTTGACAGGAAGGAGCGTGGGCTGCCTTCCTGAGCCTAGGGCAAGGGTCTGCCTGGCTCCTTCCAGGGTCCCAGGGCACGCAGTCCATCTAGGAGTCTAGATGGGGCGGGTGGGGCGCAGAGCTGAACACCCGCAGCAGCTCGAGCCTCGTCCTTCCTGAAGCCACAGGGACCCCCGTGTGGGCCCCATGGGGAGCGGAGGGGCCGGGGAACGAGCCGCGTCCTGGGGGAAGGGGCTTCCACCACTTACGCTGACCTTCCTTCTCGCTCTGCAGGCATCGTCCTGCCTCGGGGCTTGGCCCCGACGCTGGGGGCCCCTCCCCTGGTCCACCAATCCCACACATCGCACACAAAGCCCTCCGCAGGGGGTGGGGGGACTCTGGGCCTGAGGTGGGCTCAGCCAGGGTCTCTCCTAACAGAAACCCCACCTCCAGTGAGGCAGGGAGGCTGGAGGAGTGCTCACCTGTCTGGAGCAGGAAACTCTGGGGAAATCCGGCTGTGAGACTCGTGGGGGGAAGCATCTGATCAGTAAACTGTGACGGTAACCTGTGGTGGAAACCGTTCGTTAGCAGGCCCGGTGTATTTATTAAGAAATGTTGCCCTGCAAATTAGAAACCATTTCTGCCCAGTGTATTCTTTTACATTTTACTTTACTTGGGTTCTTGATCATGTTTGGGTTCTTAATTTCAGTACATCTGTGCCTCTGCTCTTGGACTAGACCCCTGCCTCCCACTTTGTGTGAATCGCACGGCCACGTCCCTGTCTCTGGAACAAGTAGAGAGTGCTCTTCCACCTGGGAAGTCCCCTGTTCCCTGCCCTCTCCATCTGCCTAGCCCTGTCCCTCCTCATCAGCTGTCTCCATCTGAGTTCTGCGTGCTGCTTATCTATGACGATCATTGTCTGTCTGTCTATCTCCCCTGTGTTCACACGTTCTCACAGCTCAGGGACCACAACCCGCTCAGCAGCGATTCATGGTCAGAGCGGTTGACTGGGGTCCGCAGGGAACCCTGGCTTCCCGCTGACTTCCTCCCGGCTGAAGGTGCAGCACGACCCTCCTCGGTTAAACACAGGAGCCCAGGGAGGTCAGGCGGCTTCCGAACAGCTCCAAAAGCTGCACACGAGGCGAGGTCCGTCCCCGAGCAGGGCTGGTCTCCGAAGGGGCCTGACGAGGCTGTATATTGTCATCCTGCTTATTTAACTTCTATGCAGAATACATCATGAGAAATGCTGGGCTGGATGAAGCACAATCTGTAATCAAGACTGCCAGGAGAAATGTCAATAACCTCAGAGATGCAGATGACACCACCCTTATGGCAGAAAGCAAGGAAGAACTAAAGAGTCTTTTGATGAAAGTGAAAGAGGAGAATGAAAAAGCTGGCTTAAAGCTCAACATTCAAAAAATGAAGACACGGCATCTGGTCCCATCACTTTATGGTAAATAGATGAGGAAACAATGGAAACAGTGACAGACTTTATTTTTGGGGGGCTCCAAAATCACTGAGGATGGTGACTGCCGCCATTAAATTAAAAGACACTTGCTCTTTGGAAGAAAAGCTATGACCAACCTAGACAGCATATTAAAAATCAGAGATATTGCTTTGCCAACAAAGAGTTGTCTTGTCAAAGCTATGGTTTTTCCAGTGGTCATGTATGGATGAAAGAGTTCGACCATAAAGAAAGCTAGAGGTCAAAGAATTGATGCTTTTGAACTGTGAGAGTCCCTTGGACTGCAAGGAGATCCTGCCAGGCCATCTTATAGGAGACCAGTCCTGAATATCCATTGGCAGGACTGATGTTGAAGCTGAAACTCCAATACTTTGGCCACTTGATGGGAAGAGCTGACTCGTTTGAAAAGACTCTGATGCTGGGAAAGATTGAAGGTGGGAGGTGAAGGGGACGACAGCGGATGAGAGGTTTGGATGACATCACTGACTCAATGGACGTGAGTTTGAGCAAGCTCTGGGAGTTGGTGGTAGACAGGGAGGTCTGGCGTGCTACAGTCCATGGGGCTGCAAAGAGTTGGACATGACTGAGCTGACTGACAGGCCCGTTTCCCCATCAGTAACCACAGGTTTACTTTCTAAGTCAGACCTCCAGGTCTCCTCCGACTGCATCCTGGCCCTTTGAGTCCGTTCCTAACACAGCAGCTAAACCTGCCCACTGCCAACGCAGGTCAGCACACCTGACCCGGACCCCGCCGCCCAGTCCTCACCCCGGGGCCTCCCTGGGGCCCCGGGGCCTCCTGCAGCCCGGCATTGTGTTTCCTGGAGTCTCCTCCAGCCAAGACCAGTTTCCTTGGTCTGCTGCCGAAGCCCCAGTCTTGGTTCCCTTGGGGCTCTGGGACGAGACCCGTGACATGTGCAGCTGACGCACACATGCCGCTGTCCCAAAGGTTCCTCACAAAGCCTTTCAGTTTATGTCAGGCTAAGAGCCCCTTCAGCTGTGGTTCCACCCGCAGGCCCCGCCCTGGGATGAAGAAGAAAGGAAACCCTGAGAGCGGTGCAAACACCTGGTCCCCCGCCACTCCGTCAGGGCACGGCTGCAGCCACCTCGCCCTGGGCTGCTCCCCGAGCAAAGACCCCCGCCCGGCCAGTCCTGACCACTCCCTGGCGGGAGGTCAGTGGGGAGGGAGGCCGGGCGGGTTGGGGCCTGTCCTGGGATGCGAGTCCAGGAGGGCTGGCTGCAGGCTTCCTGCCCGCCGCGCTGTCCCTCCCGCCCCGCGGCCTTCTCACAGGCGGCCCTCCAGGAGGACAGCTGCCCCGGCTCCAAGCTCCGTCACCGCTGCCACTACACGTCTCCCGTCCTAAAGCCCCTGCGCTTTAGCCCCTAAAGCTCCCGCCACCCCCTGCGCTTCCTCACCCTGCTTCATGGTCTCTGCAGCTTCAGTCACCAGCTCAGAGGACCATTTGTCCGAACGTCCGTCCAGTTGACTGTATGTCCCACCAGACAGGGGCTCCATCAGGGCGGGGACTGCGGGTGGATGTCAGCTGGAAAGGAACGGTGGACGCTGGCTCCCCAGGCAGGCCTTCGCAGGCTCTGCCCTCGTGCAGACCCACGGCCCTCACAGATGGAGTCCTGGAAGTTTAGCCCCTCATCCAGCCTGGGTCCCAATGGGTAACACGGGAAAACCAGCCTTATTTCTGGGCAGTGTGCTCAGACATGCAGTGAAATTCACACCCCTTCTCGGCCGAACGTGAATGACTTGGCGTGGCCCCCCACCAGTGACACCCGGGGCGGGGCGCTCAGCCAGCCACGGAAACACGCTCCCAGCAGCTGCCTTCCCGACCGGGAGAACTGTTCCTTTTTGTTTTTAAAAGTATAGCATATTTGATTTTTTAAGGGATTTTGCCTGGGAAACTTGGGAACTATTTCAGTTCTTAGCAAATAAGTTTGTGCAAAGGGGGTATAGGCTGATGGATTTTCCCAGTATTTTCTAAGTGGTGTTTTAAACTTGTTTTTTTCTAGAGTGCATATTTTGTCCTAGGAAAATGTAGGCCATCTGGTCCAATATGAAGGTGAATAGACGAGCCCTGTCTCAAAGAAATGTAATTCGAGCCATGTGGGTGATTTGAAATTGTGTAACAGTCGTACTGAGGAAAAGTAAAACGAAACAGAAGAGGCTGACTTTAATATACATTTTATTTCACCCAGTACATCCAAAATATTGTTAATTTAACATGTGCCTAATATAAAAAAGTGTAACAAGATCCTTCACATACATTTCTGTGCTAATTCTTTGAACCGCATTTCACACCCACAGCCCGGCTCAGTCCAGACCAGCCACGTTCCAGCGCTCCACAGCCTTGGTGGGGGCGGGCAGCGGGCTTGGCTGTGGATGGCACAGCTCCGGAGCTGGGGCTGGCAGGCAGCCTGCCAGCCTCGGGGTGCAGCCCTCGAGGCAAAAGTGCAGTTCACCTTTTTCAACCGGGAAGCAGAGAAGGGGGTGCTGTGGGGCTACAGGCGGTGACGTCTGGGTTTATCGGTTTCTTTTAAATTGGGCTAATCGAGCTGCACTTGATTTTTTCTCACTTTTAATTTTAGTAGAAAATACAGATAGATAGAGAGATGCAGTTCCTAGGGAAAGAGGTCTTCGAAGGGTTGAGACTCATGTCCGGTCTGATCCCAGGTGAGGTGACAGCGTGCTCGGAGAGACCCAGAAACTGAGGCAGGACCACCTGGTGCCACGCCTGTCACCTGGGCCACGCCTGTCACCTGGTACCACCTCACCTGGTGCCAGCTAATCTGGTGCCGTGTGCCCTGGTACCACTCCACCTGGTGCCCCATCTGTCATCTCGTACCGCACCACCCGGGGGCCCTCGCGTTCCCCAGCGCCCGTCTCTGGGCTCCTTCCAGCCCCCGGCACTTCCTGTTTGCAAGGGTTAAATTAGGAGCGTACCTCCTACACGCTGGAAGTCGTTGCCGTGAAGCGTATTTTCCGTTTGGCCGTGCTCCGCGGTTGTTCGCAGGCTCTTTGGGGCTTCGGTGCTACCTGCTGAGGATCGGGGCCGGGGGAACCTGCCGCTGGTCCCGCCGGGAGAGCCTCAGGCCTGAAAGGAGGCCCGTCTGCACCCACGTGCACGAGATGACTGATGGTTATCACTTAGGTCTTGGGTAACCAAGCTTGCCAGCGAGTTATTAGTTTTCTGTTAAAGTCGTCCTGGCGGGACTTGAGGCAGTGTGCCGCCCGAAGCAGGGGCCGGCCTGGGGGCTCCTGGAGGCATGCAGCTCTCAATCTGAAGAGCTTCTTCCCAGGAGACTCACCTAGGAATCCTGGTCCCGGTGTCCTGTGAGGTGGCTCTGATTCTCGTGTGGACCCCCCGGCAGGCCCCACTGACTGACCCACAGGGGCAAGCTCAGCCAGTTCTCAGGACGCCTGTGGGCGCCAGGCCCCCGCCTCTCCGCTACCCTGGGCCCTGGGAATGCCTGGCTGCCCTGACCCCACTTTGGCGCCAGAGCCCTGAAGGTTTTCTCCAGCATCTTGGCATCCCTGGGGGGACTCACCCCTGGGGAGACCGCGGGGGCTCTAGGGGGCCTGAGAACACCCTGGACACCACCCAGCACTTGCTAGCACCTCATCTCCTAGTGATGACAAACGAGGACGCGGAACCACGGGCCAGCGGGGCCCTCGGCTTCAGCGATGTCCATGTCATTCCTGCTCGGGTGTGGCAGGCTCGGCCAGTCCGGAGGAAGGCCTTGAGTGAAGAAGACGCTGCTGGGGAAGCTGTTCCATTAGTCTCATCAGCTCAGCCCGTCACGGCCTCCACTGATGGAGCCGGCCGAGTGGCAGGGAATGGGATGGTGTCCTGCCCCAGCCCTTTCTTCCGGTCAGTGTGCTGGGTCCACAGGGCGGAAGGTCCCTGCTGACCGTGGAGTGTCTGCTTCCAGTGGTGATTACAAAATCCCACTTGGTCAACAAAAGCTGCTCGACGGGGAGGTCACGTACCCCCCACACCCAATGACTGGTTGGCCAGACCTGGCCGCTGGACTCCTGTGTGTCGGGGGCTGCTCTCCATGGTCTAGACTAAATCCGTTCTCAAGGCGAACCCAGCCTGCAGCGTCGGTGCACCCCGGGAGCCTGGAGGAGACGCAAACCCTCAGGCCCCTGGGCTCCTGAGGCCTGCAGTCCATCACCCTGTGTCTAGCCGCCCCCCTCCCCCCACAGGTCTTCCCAATCCCAGAGAGCCTCCCACAAGGCCAAGGTGGATCTCATGTGCAGCCGAGACCACCTCCCTGCCCTCTTCTGCCCCCCTCACCCCCGCCCTGGAGAACCCCAGGACACCACCGGCGCGAGCGCCCCTGTCCCAGGTCAGCTCCCAGGAGCAGCGGCGTTCCTCCTCTGGGGCGGAAAATCTCCAAACTAGAGCAGAGGCTGTTTCGTGCCCCGTTCCCACCTCACACCTTGTAAGGCCTTGGTCTGGTCTTTGCCCCAGAGCCCAGGTTATTTTCGCTTGTTCAGCTGTGTCTGACTCTTTTGGTGCCCCATGGGTTGGAGCCCGTCAGGGTCCTCTGTCCGTGGGATTCTCCGGCAAGAATCCTGGTTGCCATTCCTTTTCTCAGCAGATCTTCCTGACCCGGTGATTGAACCCGTCTCCTGCTCAGTAGGCAGACTCTTCACCACCGAGCCACCAGGGAAGCCCAAGAACCTAATAACAACTTACAGAAATCCAGGGCAAAGTGGCGCACGGAAATTGCCAATATTTATTTCATCTAAAATTCGGCTTTTTCATTTTTAGTGTCGACTCAGCGCCCAGGCTTGGCTGCCAGGGTGTTACTTCCTCATTTCTCCTTAAAAAGTTCAGTGCCGTCAAAGGAAAAGAATCTGTCACTGGGCGGTTTTGTTAGGCCACATGAATAGCAATCTTACACTTGAAAGAAGCTCTCGCCACAGCATTTCAGCCTTGTCTGGGGTGGGGCCGCCCAGTACGGAGGCCGCCATCCGCATCCGCTGCTGGGCACCTGCCTTGAGGCTGCCCTGAGCCGGAAAGAGGTCTGCCCGGGGCCTGCACCCCGAGCGTCAGAGACCGAGGCCGGAAAGAGGGCCACGGGTCTCATTAAAAACAGTTTAGTGTGGAGGACATGCTGGGATATAATATCTTGGGTTAAATGAAATGTCATAAAAATCACTTCCACCTGTTTCTTTTTATTTCTGCAATGTGACTGTGGAAAATTTAATAACATGTGTATGGCTCACTCTGTTTCTCTTGGACAGCCCGGGCCTGGGAGATGCCGAGAACAGCCAGCTCGGGAGTGAGGGTCTTGCCAGACAGCCGTTCCCAGGCTGAAGAGGCCGGGTGTGCGGGGACTGGGCGGGCCGGCCGCCCCATCAGGCTTGGCTGCGCGGGCGTCGGCTCCTTGGGCGGGAACGGGGGCTCCTGGGCGGTTTCCCGGCTCACCGCAGCCGGTGTCCCTGGCGCTGGGTGCGGTGCCGCGAGCGAGGGTGCCTTTTGCTGGCTGGGCTGGCTTTGAACCCGCAGGAAGTACGCCTGGAAGTCAGGGCCTGGGAGCCACGGCGTCTGAGGAGGGGGAGATGGCTGCGGGAGGAAGTGCCCCGGTTTCCCACGGGGAGTGGGGCGGGGGTCGTGGGAACACTCGCCTGCCTTCTCTGGCAGGAAGCTCGTCTTCACAGTTTAACTTCACAAGCAGTTACACTGTTTGCGCCTGCTCTTCCCAGAGCAGAGAGGGCGGATGGCTGGCCAGCACGCTCAGCGTGAAGCCCGCTGGTGAGTCAGGGGAAGCTTCGTTTTTCCCCTAAGTCTTTCCACAAGCTACATGACCGGGGCTGCTGGAATGAGCACAGGGGGGACGCCTCTCCTGCAGACAGCAGCAGCGAGGCGGTCAGCAGCGAGGCGGTCAGCAGCGAGGCGGTCTGGCGGGCGTCCTTCTGGTGGAGAGTGTGGGCAGGCCACGGGGTTCGGGCCTCACCAGGTGCCCGAAACCGCAAGTCGTGGGACTGTGCTCTCCGCGAGTTCAGAGCCGCGGCGCTTGGAAGAGCTCTCCTCATCTCTCGCTCGTAGCGCCCCTACGCGCGTGTGCCCTGCTGTGTCGGGCTCTGTGGTCCCGTGGGCTGCAGCCGCCAGGCTCCTCTGGCCAGGGGACTCTCCAGGCAAGGCACGGGAGTGGGCTGCCATTCCCTTCTCCAAAAGCCCTTATGTTTATCCCCAAATACACTCAGTGGCAACGGGACTAAAATCCAAGAAGAGCTCAGTGGCGTCAGGTGACTCAGGGTCCTCTGGATGCCGTGGCGTCCCGGGGTCACCGTGTTGGCCTTTCCCACCCGCTTCCCGAGACCAAGCCCCACGGCGGGCACGGAGCGGGCGATGCTGCTGCAGACAAGCAGCCAGAGGGTTTCTGGGCTTGAGACACAGGCAGACCGAGGACCAGCCGGGGAGAGCGTAGGGCCTGGTGAGAGACGCAAACGTGGGGCCCTTCGTCAAACACCGTCAAGACTTTACAAGGCGGCTGTGGCAAAGCGCTCAAGGACGTGGGCGGCCTTGCTACGCGCAGGCCTGGGGGACATGTGGGTCTCACGGCCAGCTGACCCTGGCCTTAGAGCACAGCAGTGGGCTCGGTGCTCGGGCCCCTCCTTGGCCAAGCAGAGTGCTGAGACTGAGGGGCCGGGGAAAGGCGTGACGCTGCCCTGGAAGGAGGGGTGGAGGCTGGACGGTATGGGTGGTGAGTGCCCGCCGAGAGGCGAGAGAGGAGGCCGTCCCGCCCTCGGCACCCGGCAGACCGGGGAGGGCAGGTGTCCCTGCGGCAGCAGCTCTGTCCGCTCCCTCCCTGCCGCTCTCCCTCCCTCTCCCCCTGCCCTCACCGCTCTTGTCTTCGTTGCTATTGTTTTTAGCACAGGTTAGACGTTCTCTGCAGAGGCACTGACGTTCACTAGCCTCGAAAGAGCTCTATCAAAAGCGCCACCCTTAGCCCCACTGAACTCACAGAAGATCAAGCGTGCGGTTCTCTTCCACACCTAGGCCGGCATCTCTCTCGAATGGTTTTCCCTTAAAGCCACGTGCCTTCGGGGGCGGGGGTTGTGGCTCTTGTTTCGTGTTAAATTGGTCTCCCCCTGCCCGCCTCTGTTTTCACACAAGCTGGCTCGTGAGCGAGACGCCCTGTGACTCCACTCAGTCGGAGAGGCTGCGGGTCTGAAGCAGGCCAGGCGGTCGCCATTTGAGAGAACCAGGAGTCGCTTCCCTGTACAGACGTTGCGGGGCCTTCCTGCACCTGCTGGCCCTGCCTCGCTGGCTCTGGAAAGTGGCCCCGCGATGACAGGTGTGGTTTGAGGGCACGGCGGGGTCCCCGGCCTGGGGCTCAGCCAGCGGTGGGTGGCGAGTGGGCACCTGCTTCTGTCTGCCCCGTCCTCCCTTCGGGTGCCTCGGAGCACTGCTCTGGGTGGTACCCTCTGTGCCCAGGAGCTGGCTGGCTCACCCAGACCTCCCGCCGCCACCCAGCTCGCTCGGGACGTGCTGAGGGTGCGGTGTGTGTGCAGACCGGCTTGGCAGGAGCTGGGTGGTTTTGCAGCAAGCAGGCGGGGAAGGAGGGGACCTGGCTCAGCTGTGACTTGAACACCTGTGCATGCGAGCCAGAGACAGCTGCTCCGCGTCAGCCCATAGCCAGGGGCCGGCTTCTCCCAGCCAGGGTTGCAATGAAGTTCGCAGCGCCCCCGGGGCTACTGGAGAGAGAGCGAGGGAAACCTCGCCCCGCTTGCCCAGCCCGCGAGGCCCCTGCTGGGCTGTCCCGGGGAGACCTTGACCTTGTGCCCCCGGGTGCTGTCTGGGCAGGCGGTTCTCCCGGCCTGCGGGGTACCTTCACGCCGTCCTGTTTCTTCCGGCTTCGGGCTGGGCCTGCCTCCTGAGGCCACCTTTGCCCAAACCATCCTCTTCCTGAACTTTCACGTCCGTGAGGATTTCTAAGGACAAGTGAATCTGAAATATTTCGGGACGGTCACCTGAAAGTCATAAACTGGCTTTTGCTCCCTACTTGCCACTTGCCTCACGGAGCTGCCTTCTTAGAAATAGGTTTGCACGAATCAAGCGGCCGTAGAGACGGCGCCCGGAGAAGGAACGTCGCTTTCCACGTCAGCTGCCCCCAGCGCAGTGCTCCGCGTGCAGCCCTGCCCGGCTGCGACTTCTGCATCGTCGGACGCAGTAATGGGGCAAATGGTGTGAGAGGGAACCACGGCGGATGTGACTGCGGGATGATTTCATGGCCCCCGAACACAGCGAGGAAGCCAGGCTGGATGGATGAGACTTGACACCTGTGTGCGGCAGAGAGGCACAGAGCCACTTAGCAGCTCCTCCGGGGCCGCCCAGGACCTGCCGTCCTTGCCCATCAAGTATTAACCAGCGCGTGGAGACCTCCCGGCTGGCCTGGCCTGCGCCAGGAGAGCGCAGCTGAGCCAAGGCCCTGCTCTCCGTCAGCTTACAATCTGCAGATCCGGGAGGGGGTGCATGCAGTCGCCATGTTGTACAGACGTTGCGGGGCCTTCCTGCACCTGCTGGCCCTGCCTCGCTGGCTCTGGAAAGTGGCCCCGCGATGACAGGTGTGGTTTGAGGGCACGGCGGGGTCCCCGGCCTGGGGCTCAGCCAGCGGTGGGTGGCGAGTGGGCACCTGCTTCTGTCTGCCCCGTCCTCCCTTCGGGTGCCTCGGAGCACTGCTCTGGGTGGTACCCTCTGTGCCCAGGAGCTGGCTGGCTCACCCAGACCTCCCGCCGCCACCCAGCTCGCTCGGGACGTGCTGAGGGTGCGGTGTGTGTGCAGACCGGCTTGGCAGGAGCTGGGTGGTTTTGCAGCAAGCAGGCGGGGAAGGAGGGGACCTGGCTCAGCTGTGACTTGAACACCTGTGCATGCGAGCCAGAGACAGCTGCTCCGCGTCAGCCCATAGCCAGGGGCCGGCTTCTCCCAGCCAGGGTTGCAATGAAGTTCGCAGCGCCCCCGGGGCTACTGGAGAGAGAGCGAGGGAAACCTCGCCCCGCTTGCCCAGCCCGCGAGGCCCCTGCTGGGCTGTCCCGGGGAGACCTTGACCTTGTGCCCCCGGGTGCTGTCTGGGCAGGCGGTTCTCCCGGCCTGCGGGGTACCTTCACGCCGTCCTGTTTCTTCCGGCTTCGGGTGGGCCTGCCTCCTGAGGCCACCTTTGCCCAAACCATCCTCTTCCTGAACTTTCACGTCCGTGAGGATTTCTAAGGACAAGTGAATCTGAAATATTTCGGGACGGTCACCTGAAAGTCATAAACTGGCTTTTGCTCCCTACTTGCCACTTGCCTCACGGAGCTGCCTTCTTAGAAATAGGTTTGCACGAATCAAGCGGCCGTAGAGACGGCGCCCGGAGAAGGAACGTCGCTTTCCACGTCAGCTGCCCCCAGCGCAGTGCTCCGCGTGCAGCCCTGCCCGGCTGCGACTTCTGCATCGTCGGACGCAGTAATGGGGCAAATGGTGTGAGAGGGAACCACGGCGGATGTGACTGCGGGATGATTTCATGGCCCCCGAACACAGCGAGGAAGCCAGGCTGGATGGATGAGACTTGACACCTGTGTGCGGCAGAGAGGCACAGAGCCACTTAGCAGCTCCTCCGGGGCCGCCCAGGACCTGCCGTCCTTGCCCATCAAGTATTAACCAGCGCGTGGAGACCTCCCGGCTGGCCTGGCCTGCGCCAGGAGAGCGCAGCTGAGCCAAGGCCCTGCTCTCCGTCAGCTTACAATCTGCAGATCCGGGAGGGGGTGCATGCAGTCGCCATGGAACATGGCCAAGGAGGGAGCGGGGCGCCCCAGCACCAGGCCCACGGCCGCCTCCTGGCTCAAGGGCAGCAGGAGCCACGGCTGCAGGGACTGGTGCTTGGAAGCTGCCTGTGGCAGTGTGTGTCATCGACCTGCGCCCCGCGGACCTGCTGGGAGGGGCGCGGCCGGCACACAGTCAGGGGCGGGAGACTCAGGAGGGACGGTGCCCGGGCTCTGACCACAGGCCCTGGAAATCGCTCCGGTGCGTTTCCACCTCCAGACCGCAGTCACTCCCGCAGTTCAGTTCAGTTCAGTTGCTCAGTCGTGTCTGACTCTTTGCGACTTCATGGACTGCAGCTCGCCAGGCTTCCCTGTCCTTCACCATCTCCCAGAGCTTGCTCAAACTCATGTCCACCGAGTCACCATCTCATCCTCTGTCATCCCCTTCTCCTCCCGCCTTCAATCTTTCCCAGCATCATGGTCTTTTCCAGTGAGTCAGTTCTTTAAATCCGGTGGCCAGAGTATTAGAGTTTCAGCCTCAGCATCAGTCCTTTCCATGAATATTCAGGACTGATCTCCTTTAGGAGGGACTGGTTGTCTCTCCTGCAGCCTCTCATTAGAGAAGGGAGTGGGGGTGCGGGCCTGGGCGGCCCTGTGGTTTGCCGTGAGCACCCGCAGCAGGACAGGCTCGGCCCTGGTGGCCCCCTGGGAGGGGTGGCCTCTGCCTCCCTGAGTTTCAGACCAGGACGTGGTGCAGGCCTGCTGAAACCTGTTGCTGTGTTCGTCCTCCGGTCCATGGCTAAGAGCCCGCTCACGGCATTTGTACACCGTCCACATCTGACCAGCGTCTCGTGGGTGGAGAGACGCATGCGAGGCCCACTCTCAGACGTAAAGGGACTGTTGTGGAGCAGAGGCCCCCGCCCCACGGCCGGCCCTTCCCTTCAGAGGGACGTGACTTTTGTGGGGTTCATGTCTGTTTCTTTGTCCATAGTGCTGCAGAGAGTCAGACACAGCTCAGCGACTGAACAACAGCGTCCGTGTGTTAGAGCGGTCCCGCTCCCCGGGCACAGGGCGAGAAGCGCCGTTCTTGAAACCGGTGGCAAAGGCTGAGTGGAGGACCGGGAGGCTCACTAAGACCTGAGTCTCAGCGGTGCAGTGGGATGAGGGTTCAGAGACGAGTCTTTGCAGAGACCGCGGGCTCACCGCGACCGCCCTCTCCAGGCTCTCTGCCCTGTGACTGCTCTGAAGGCCTGGTTGCACCCCACGGGAGGCGGGGTGCCCCCCCCCGGCCTCTGCGGGTCCAGCTCGCTGACGGCAGGCGTGGAGTCTGGGAGTGTGTGCCTCCCAGTCACGTTTGCTCCACATGTGGACCTCCAGGCCCCCAGGAGGAGAAGAAAAGATTCCACTTTGTCAATCAGCAAATAAAGGCTTTCAGTCTTTGGAAGAAGGGATTAGCTCTGGTCAGGATCTAGGAGGGACCTGATGCTAAAATAATCACAAGGCTGACATGTAGCTGCTGAAAGCTAAAGGGAACTAACTTGTGTTTATAGAACCCACCTGTTCCCCGGGGGAGGCCCCGCTCCCGGGCCTTGCTGGTGACCTGGGGGAGGCTCCGATTTCAGTCCGCATGCATGGAGGGTGGCTGTCCACCTCCGCCCCGTCCCCGGCAGATCAGCCAAATGAAGCAGGAGAGACAACAGGACAAGTCCGCAGCTGGCCCTGAGCCCCGCGCATCCTTGTCACCTTCCTCACTGCCATCTGGTCTCCCCCACCCTCCAGGGCGCTGAGGGCACTGGGAGCGGGCAGGGGCCCCAGTCCGCCTCCTCTGAGTCCCCGTGCCTAGGATGGTGCCCAGAGCAGGATCAGGGTGCGTTGGACGAGTGGGTGATGGGTGACTGTCCGCTTAGCGATTGAGGACGGGGTTGATGGATGTCTGTCCCACTTGCTGAAACCATCCCCTCAGTCTCCAGTGACGGCTCTGTGTCCCTGAGATGACCCCTGTCTTCTCGAGGGCTCCTTCCTCGGGTGGGGGGGCCGAAATGAGGTGTCAGTGTGCTGAGGTCCTGTGGTTGCCACACAGCTGGGGGTGAGGTGTGTTTCTTTGGAGGCCAAATGGTCAAGGTCAAGATGCTGAGGCTTTTATATAATCCAGCCCAGGGTCTCCTCATAGTTAATGTATGGATGAATAGAAGAATTCTGCTTTAAAAGAGTTCAGACATGTGTTTGCCAGAGTCTAAGATCAAGACACCGTTTTCTCCATCATTACTTTTGGGAGTTTGATTTGATGGCTTGTTTCAGGTTGCACTGGTGGGATTATGGGTGCTTTATTAGATGGGATTATGGGGGTTATTAGATAAGATTATGGGGCTTTATTAGATGGGATTATGGGGGGTTTTATTAGATGGGGTTATGGGGGTTTATTAGATGGGATTATGAGGGTTTATTAGATGGGATTATGAGGGTTTATTAGATGGGATTATGGGAGTTTATTAGATGGGATTATGGGGGTTTATTAGATGGGATTATGGGGGGTTTTATTAGATGGGATTATGGGGGTTTATCAGATGGGATTATGGGGGTTTATTAGATGGAATTATGAGGGTTTATTAGATGAGATTATAGGGGGTTTTTATTAGATGAGATTATGGGGGTTTTTTATTAGATGGAATTATGGGGGTTTTATTAGATGGGATTACGGGGGTTTTATTAGATGGGAAATGGAGAGAAACAAGAAACAAGCTGCTAACTTGCTGCTCCTCTCAGAACTTCCCTTTGAGCAGGGGTCCAGGAGCGGCTGAACCCCAGGGAGTCAGAGGCCAGAGAGGCTGCAGCAGGAGGGGATGTGCCCACTGGCCACTGGCCACCTTAGAGGACACCCCTCTGGCATGCACGGAAACCTGCTCTGTGAGACTCGGGGGGTCAGAAGCTTCAAAAGGTCAAGACGGTGGATTCCTCAGCGTTGCTGGAGAAGGTGCCCAGACGGCAGTGGGATGGGATGCCTGGGTCCCTGACAGCCAGCTGCACACGCTGCCTGCTTCCTGGAGAGGCCGAGGAGACCCCCGGGGCCAGCATGGCCCCCAGAGGTGTCGGTGCCACAGTCCATGGGGACACCGCCTCTGGTCTCTGAATTGCCCGGGTGAGGCGCTCCATTGGCTGAGTAGACCTCCATGGCCGGGGTGAGTCTTCCGCTGGGCCTGGGGTGGGCCCCAGGGGGCAGGCACAACTGTGTCCATCGTGTCAAGGTGTTCGGGTCCAGAGGCCAGAAGTGCCTGCTGACATCACCACCAAGGAGCAGGGCCACAAACCCACATCCCTCGGGTCCCTCACAGCCAGACTTCAGGTGGGTGCCCCTGCCCAGACCCGGGCCTGGGGCAAGAGAGAGCCTGGCTCCTGGGCCCCCTGTGGCCCTCGTGCGTGTGGGGCTGGAGCCTGCGCCACGCCTCCCGGTCATGGACTGCTGACCGCGCTGTTCCGGGTCGCGGTGGCTCTCCCCGCTGCGGCTTCTCTCAGCCCGTGGAACAAGCCAGGGGGTGGTTTCCTCAGCCTCCCCAACAGCTAACTCTGAAGCCAATGAAGCCCTAGCTAATCTCATTCTGCCTGTCACTGCCCTGATCAGAGAAACCGTCAGCAGAGAAGTCAGGAAAAGGTTGCTAAAGCCCTGCCATGCCGTAGGCAGAGGGAAGACGGCAGTGCCGGTCAGGTCTCAAAATGCTGGCGTCACCATCGCTGAGTCCTGGCTAATTATTTCTGCAGCGCACTGTGCTGTAGGGTAGACCGTCTCCATCACCGCGTCTCCTTCGTGCCCCTAAAATGCTTTGACCGAGGCGGGTGCCTCCTCCTCCTCCTGCCAGCTGCAGTACTGACTTCTAGAGCCATGAGGGATCCAGGCAAACGCAGAGAGGCACGTGGAGAAGAGGGGAAAACTCTACTGAGGTGCGCAAACGTCATTTGAACAAATCAAGGGCAGCCTAATGTTTTAGCTTTCCCTCTTTTCTGACGCCCGAGCTCGAGGCTGTGTCTCTTGTGCACGCATTCACTACATAGACGCATTTTAATAGGCGAGATGTTTATTGACTCCAGCTCACCCTGAGGCTGGGTTCGCTCAGGATCTCTCCTTCCGCTCAGGGCTCTTTGCATCTCCACTCCTTCATCCCCAAACATGCGGCAGTTTTGGTCACCTTATTGTCATCGGGTGCTACAATGACCACATGTGAGCCGCCAGCACTCCTGGGACGGTTCCGGTCCTTGGGGGCTTGCTGTGGCCCACCCCGTGGCCTGCTCTGCAGAGACTGGCCAGTGTGTCCTCCACGTGAACACACACATGCTGTGCCGTCGGCCAGGTCTCCTGCACTGTGCTGGGCGTCTGAACCCTAAGCCTGTTTGTCTACTTCCTTTGGCATCACGGAGAGTGTTGGGTTAAAATCTATTTCTGAAATTGGGGATTTAATTATTTCTGCTTTTAAAACCTCCAGCTCTTATTTTACGTATCTGAAGCCGAGTGCACAAGCACACTGGTTGGAATGGCATGTTGTCCTGGTGGCGTGACATCTTCCCAAGATGAAACCCCCATCTTTTTCTTCGGTAATGTTCTCTACCTTGGTGTCTATTTTGTCTGTGATGGGAATACTGGCCACATGTGTGAGACCACAAAACAAGTCTTAATACACTTAAAAAGCAAATGCCACAAAATGTTTTCTCCAACCACAATGAGACATTAGTAACTGAAGAATCCTGGAAGATCCACAGCTATGCAGGTGTGAAATGGCACACACTTAAACAGCCACGAGCCAGTGAGGAGAGCACAAGGGATTTTCAAAAATGCTTGGAGAGGAAATAACATGGAAACAATGCAGTAAGCCTGTGGGACAGAGCGGGGCGGTGCTCCAAAGACCCATCTAAAGGAGGCGTCAAACGGCACGACCGTCCACCGTAAGGAGCCAGAAAAAGAGTAAACCGATCTGAAAGAAAGCAGAAAGAAAAAACAAAGATTAACTCAGAGAAGAGTGAACTAGAGAGAGGAAAAGCAAGCGAGAATTAATGAACCTAAACACTGGTTCTTTGAAAAGACAAAGATATTGACAAGCTTTTAGTTAGATTAATGAAGAAATGATAGACAGACAGCTCTAATTACCAAATTCAGGAATAAAAGCATTACTACATATTTATAGAAATAAAAATAATTATATGAGGGGCTTCCCTGGTGGTGCTGTGGTTGAGACTCCAGGCTCCCAGCGCAGGGGGCCTGGGCTGGAGTCCTGGTCAGAGAGCTAGACCCCACATTAAGGACAGTTAAGAGCCACATGCGGCAACTGAGACCTGGCTCAGGCAGAAATAGACTACTGTGAACGATTTTATGATGACAAATTAGATCACCCAAATAAAATGGACGTATCCCTAGAAACACACAAAACTGTGTATTACCAAAATTGACTCAAGAGAAAGAGTAAATGTTTATAAATCTGTAGTAAATGAGAAATTGAGTCAATAAATTAAAAATCTTCCCAGTGAATAAGGACGGATCCCTTCACTGTTGAACCTCATCACATATTGTGAAGAAGAATGGACACCAGACATTCTCACCCTTTTCCAAAAACGTCAGCAGATGGAGCGCCACCTAACATCTACAAGGCCATGCCGTCAGACAGAAAACGATAGCTCCGTCTCCCTTATCCAAAGAGACGCAGAAATCCTCAGCAAAAACCTGGCATCCCAAATCCTGCAGCATATTAACAGGATTAAACTCCACAACGAATGGGATTTATCCCAAGAATATGAATGTTTCAACATCCAAAAATTAAACACTGTGATACATCATATTAATAGAATGAAGAGAGAAAAAGGATAATCTCTACTGATGCAGAAAAGGCTTTTGAAAAAGCTAACATCTTATCATGATAAAGAGACTCAGTAAATGAGAAATAGAAGGAAACATTCTCAGCAAGTTCGAGCATATCTATGAAAACCCCACAACTGACATCGTGTTCAACGGCGAGAGCCTGAAAGCTTACCTCCTAAGACCAAGAGCAAGACAGGAAGGTTGTACTCACTGCTTCTCTTAAAATTGTGTTGGAAGTTCTAGGCAGGGTGGATAGGCAAGAAAAAGAAATGAACAGCACCCATATTGGGAAGGAAGAATGAAGCTATTTCTATTCACAGATTACCTACTATTACAGATAGAAACCCCTAGATAATCCATAAATGCCCTTAAAGCTAATAAATGAGACAGTAAAGTTGGAGGACAAAGTCAACATACAAAAATCGGTTGTATTTCTACTCTTTCACAATGGGGAACCCTCCCCCCAACAAAGGTATAAATAGAATTTTTACAGATAGAAACCCCTAGATAATCCATAAATGCCCTTAAAGCTAATAAATGAGACAGTAAAGTTGGAGGACAAAGTCAACATACAAAAATCGGTTGTATTTCTACTCTTTCACAATGGGGAACCCTCCCCCCAACAAAGGTATAAATAGAATTTTTGAACTGTGGTGTTGGAGAAGACTTTTGAGAGTCCTTTGGACTGCAAGGAGATCCACCAGTCAATCCTAAAGGAAATCAGTCCTGAATATTCATTGGAAGGACTGATGCTGCAGTTGAAGCTCCAATACTTTGGCCACCTGATGTGAAGAGCTGACTCATTGGAAAAGACCCTGATGCTGGGAAAGATTGAAGGCGGGAGAAGAAGAGGAAGACAGAGGATGAGATGGTTGGATGGCATCACCAACTTGATGGACATGAGTTTGAACAAGCTTTGGGAGTTGGTGATGGCCAGGGAGGCCTGATGTGCTGCAGTCATGGGGTCGCAAAGAGTCTGACACGACTGAGTGACTGAACTGAACTGAAAAACAATAGCATCAAGAAAGGCAAAATACCTAGTGATAAATTAAATTCAGGAGGTGTGAGACTTGAGCACCCTGAACTATGAAGTATTGTCAAGAGAAATTTAAAAAGACCTCAGTAAAGGAGAAGGCACTCCATGCTCACGGATTGGAAGACTTACTATCGTAAAGATGGCCGTGCTCCCCAGCACAATCAAATGAGTGTCTACCAAGATTCCAGTGGCCCGTGTGTGTGCATAAATGGAAACACTGATCCTAAACTTCATTCCAAACGTTGAAAACATTCTACAATGAGACAGGGTCGAGGTTGCCGTCGGCTGAGAAAATACTAAAGGCCACTGAACTGGGCAGCTGGAAACAGTAAACCTCATGTTACGTGAATGGCTCACACAGCAAACCCCACGTGTGAAAAGGTATCAACTGGAAGATTTTTTCAAACAGTGAACAGTTAGAGACAGCGTGAATGGCAGACGTTGACACGCGGTGAGAGCCGTGTGGGGCGGCACTCGGGGCGCTTCCTAACGCACAGCGCCTTAAAGACTGCTGTGGGCAGTGCTGCAGAATGTGATAACCACCGCGCAATTGCACTCATCTCACACGCTAGTAACGTACTGCTCAAAATTCTCCAAGCCAGGCTTCAGCAATACATGAACCGTGAACTCCCCGAGGTTCAAGCTGGTTTTAGAAAAGGCAGAGGAACCAGAGATCAAATTGCCAACATCCGCTGGATCATGGAAAAAGCAAGAGAGTTCCAGAAAAAAACATCTATTTCTGCTTTCTTGACTATGCCAAAGCCTTTGACTGTGTGGATCACAATAAACTGTGGAAAATTCTTCAAGAGATGGGATTACCAGACCACCTGACCTGCCTCTTGAGAAATCTGTATGCAGGTCAGGAAGCAACAGTTAGAACTGGACATGGAACAACAGACTGGTTCCAAATAGGAAAAGGAGTATGTCAAGGCTGGATATTGTCATCCTGCTTGTTTAACTTATATGCAGAGTACATCATGAAAAATGTGGGCTGGAAGAAACACAAGCTGGAATCAAGATTGCCGGGAGAAATATCAATCACCTCAGATATGCAGATGACACCACCCTTATGGCAGAAAGTGAAGAGAAGCTAAAAAGCCTCTTGATGAAAGTGAAAGAAGAGAGTGAAAAAGTGGGCTTAAAGCTCAACATTCAGAAAACGAAGATATGGCATCTGGTCCCATCACTTCATGGGAAATAGTTGAAGAAACAGTGTCAGACTTTATTTTGGGGGGCTCCAAAATCACTGCAGATGGTGACTGCAGCCATGAAATTAGAAGACGCTTACTCCTTGGAAGAAAAGTTATGACCAACCTAAATAATATATTCAAAAGCAGAGACATTACTTTGCTGACTAAGGTCTGTCTAGTCAAGGCTATGGTTTTTCCTCAGTGTCAGACTTTATTTTGGGGGGCTCCAAAATCACTGCAGATGGTGACTGCAGCCATGAAATTAAAAGACACTTACTCTTTGGAAGAAATGTTATGACCAACCTAGATAGTATATTCAAAAGCAGAGACATTACTTTGCTGACTAAGGTCTGTCTAGTCAAGGCTATGGTTTTTCCTGTGGTCATGTATGGATGTGAGAGTTGGACTGTGAAGAAAGCTGAGCACCAAAGAATTGATGCTTTTGAACTGTGGTGTTGGAGAAGACTCTTGAGAGTCCCTTGGACTGCAAGGAGATGCAACCAGTCCATTCTGAAAGAGATCATCCCTGGGATTTCTTTGAAAGGAATGATGCTAAAGCTGAAACTCCAGTACTTTGGCCACCTCATGTGAAGAGTTGACTCGTTGGCAAAGCCTCTAATGCTGGGAGGTATTGGGGTCAGGAGGAGAAGGGGATGACAGAGGATGAGATGGCTGGATGGCAGCACTGACTCGATGGATGTGAGTCTGAGTGAACTCTGGGAGTTGGTGATGGACAGGGAGCCCTTGCGTGCTGCAATTCATGGGGTCGCAGAGTCGGACACAACTGAGCGACTGAACTGAACTTATACAACAATCAGGTTTAGCTAATGATGTTATTATTATCTCTCTCTTACAGAAGAGGAAACTGTGGAATACAGAGGCTAGGTAACTTGTCCAGAGTCACATCAATGGTGCATAGTGGTAGAGCTGGAATTTGAACTCAGGCAACCTGCCTTGGGATTCCACGCTCTTAACTCCTATACCAGGCTACGTCTTGAGTACCCACATTTGCCCTCTTCACTACATACAAATCACAGATGCCCTCCTGTTTCTACTGCTTACATTCACTATTGTAAACAAGAGTTTGACCTTTCAGCCATAGAGTAAGAGAAGCATCCTGGTAGGGCTGGCTTGCTTGTACTGTCGCTATCTATCAAAATTTCTTTTCTAACTCTTTAGTCTTTAAAACATTTTATAGGGAATTAAACTTTATTAAGATTTAAGCTATTTTTAAAGTGCTGTTGAGAGTGCTAAATTGCGGTTCGGTATGGTTCAGTTCATTTCAGTCGCTCAAGTCATGTCCAACTCTTTGCGACCCCATGAATTGCAGCACGCCAGGCCTCCCTGTCCATCACCAACTCCTGGAGTTTACTGAAACTCACGTCCATCGAATCAGTGATGCCATCCAGCCATCTCATCCTCGGTTGTCCCCTTCTCCTCCTGCTCTCAATCTCTTCCAGCATCAGAGTCTTTCCAGTGAGTCAACTCTTCACAGCAGGTGGCTAAAGTACTGGAGTTTCAGCTTTACCATCAGCCCTTCCAAAGAACACCCAGGACTGATTTCCTTCAGAATGGACTGGTTGGATTTCCTTGCAGTCCAAGGGACTCTCAAGAGTCTTCTCCAACATCCCAGTTCAAAAGCATCAATTCTTTGGTGCTCAGCTTTCTTCACAGTCCAACTCTCACATCCATACATGACCACAGGAAAAACCATAGCCTTGACTAGACAGACCTTAGTCAGCAAAGTAATGTCTCTGCTTTTGAATATACTATCTAGGTTGGTCATAACATTTCTTCCAAAGAGTAAGTGTCTTTTAATTTCATGGCTGCAGTCACCATCTGCAGTGATTTTGGAGCCCCCCAAAATAAAGTCTGACACTGCTTCCACTCGTTCCCCATCTATTTCCCATTAAGTGATGGGACCAGATGCCATAATCTTCATTTTCTGAAAGTTGAACGTTAGGCCAACTTTTTCACTCTCCTCTATCACTTTCATCAAGAGGCTTTTTAGTTCCTCTTCACTTTCTGACATAAAGGTGGTGTCATCTGCATATCTGAGGTTATTGATATTTCTCC
>SJYC01010084.1:0-34393 GCA_006408675.1 Madoqua kirkii | reverse complement strand
AAGAATGAAGGTGGGAGAGGAAGGTGATGACAGAGGATGAGATGGTTGTTTGGCATCACCGACTCAATGGACATGAGTTTGAGTAAGCCTCAGCAGTTGGTGATGGACAGGGAAGGCTGGCATGCTGAAGTCCATGGGGTCACAAAGAGTCGGACACGAATGACCAGCTGAACTGAACTAAACTGACAGTGTAGTTGAGAGGTGGGAGGGGAGGAGGTATCCTCCATCTAACTCTGTGATATTGGCCAAAATCACTTAATCTCTCTAAGCCTCAATTTTCTCACATGTAAAGAAGGGATAACCCTTACCTTAAAGGCTAGATGAACAAATAAGACCATTCACATGAAAAAATTTGTAAACAAGAACACACAAAGTCAAGGTGAGAAATCATTACCACACAGTCACAGTGAATAGATTTCAACTTGACTATGGATCCCTGCTTGATTGGTACTGGCCAACCTGAATGCTGTGTTAGGGTTCTGAGGATGCCCTGGTACCCAGAGGAAAAGAGAGTCATAAACAATCTGGGATGCTGCCCTAGTGTAAGAGTGGGGATGGGGATGCATGCGACAGTATCTAGGGTACTGACCCTGCACAGATGGCTAGTGGCTAGGATGGGAAGAGGAAAGCCTTTAGTAAAGAGGTGTGGGAGTTTTTCTTTTAAAATTTTTTGGCCACACCAAGAGACTTGCAGGATTTTGCTTCCTCGACGAAGGATTGAACCTGGTCCCTTGGCAGTGAAAGTGTCAAGTCTCCACCACTGGATTGGCAGGGCATTCCCAAAGAGGCATATGTTCTAGGGCATAGTTGTCTTAACCTCTCTGTTCCAATAAAATGTAAAATTTCATATAATGGAAATTGCCAAATTCAGTGTTATTGTGAAAATGCAATTAAATAATGTATGCAAATGAGCTCAAGAAACTGCAAAGCAACATCCAGTAGAGATGGATTAATACTATTACAGCATAAAAAATTACACATGCAGCTATATCTTACCCATAGAAAATACCTCCTTTATATACATGAAAATAAAAGTCAATTACCCCTCCATAAGAGTGGCAAAACAATACAAATCTGATGTTCCTAAGTGAATGTTAGTAAAAATACATTTTGCCCACTTTCAATTTCTAGCTTTTTGCCTGTCACTTTAAATTGGTCAAATGTTTGACAGATGTTCAATAATTGACACAGCTTATCTTCCTTTTGCAGGCTCCTTTCCTACTCAATTGCCAGCATTTCTAGTTGCTATAGCAACTGTAAACATCAATGATTAGTTGAACATGACAGGGGATTTAAACACATCCTTAAGTTAAAGCTTCCCTCAGGGAGAAAAAAACACAACTATCCATCTTGGGAAAGATGGAAAATATTATATGATTTAAATTACCTAGTTATAGCATTTATTAGGGCTAAATATACAAACCTATTTCTATAGTTTGCATAGGTAATGATTTTTATTTTCTCCCATCTGACTCCCAGAAGGAATTGTGGGGAATTAAGAAGCTCAGAGGACAGAGGAGCCTGGCAGGCTATAGTCCATAGGGTCGCAAGAGCTGGACACAACTTAGCAACTAAACACCACCAAGAAACTCAGTTTCCTACACATGAAGAAGAAAGAACTCATCTAGATAAATGATAAATTAGAGGACTGAAGGGAGAGCTTTGGAAACAACCATTGGAGGTCACGTGATATACAGCATTATTTCACAGGAAGCCGGGTACCAGTGTAAGGCTTTTCACTTAAAGTCTCAGTGGTTTCAAGAGTAAATGTGGATGATGGTATCTGTTCTAACCACACATCAGCCTAGACTGTAAAATGTATAAAACACATGAGATTATTGCTATCATCTGTGAGAAAGTGATAACAGTTTCTCCTTTGGAGGAAACTGAAAATAAATATAAAGACAGTAGCAGGGACACCACTGATTTTAAGCTGTTGGATAAGAGGCCAGATCTATAGTTGGGCTATATTTTTCATGCTTATGGTATGCGTGCTGTGCTTAGTCTCTCAGTCATGTCTGATTCTTTGCGACCCCATGGGCTATAGCCTGCCAGGCTCCTCTGTCCATGGGGATCTTCCAGGCAAGAATACTGGAGTGGGTTGCCATGATCTCATCCAGGAGATCTTCCCAACCCAGGGGTTGAATCCAGGTCTTCCCTGTTGCAGGTGGATTCTTTACTATCTGAGCCACCAGGGAAGCCCAAGAATACTGGAGTGGGTGGCCTATCCCTGCTCCAGGGGATCTTCCCAATCCAGGAATTGAACCAGAGCCTCCTGCATCACAGTCAGATTCTTTACCAGCTGAGCTACCAGGGAAGCATAAATTGATTGCCAGCAGATAACAGTTGAAGTATTCCTCATAGAATTCCACACTATGGTTTTTCATGAAAAACCCTAAGGCCAGGCAATACTGAACCTGTATTTCTTCAAGGAGATAATTAGCTTGAGATGAGTAGTTGCTGGCCTGTTTGAATGGGGCACGTGAATTGCAGCCAGATCTATATTATCTTGTTCACTGATATTTTTACTGCCTGGGGCTTGAAGACAGAGTTTCCAGAATCTTAGCTGAGTGACTTCTACACATTACACGCAATCACAAAACAAACCTTCCTGACTTCTATCAATCCTACCCACTTTGCTTTACTTGGTCTTCATGTGTGAAGCGGGCAGCTATTATCTGTGCCCAACTGTGGTGGGCCAGCATTATATAACTGCTTCTGCTCCCACTGGTGACTACATGACTCTGAAGAAGTGAAGTTTAGTCGATCAGTCGTGTCTGACTCTGCAACCCCATGGACTGTAGCCTGCCAGGCTCATCTGTCCACGGGGTTTTCCAGGCAAGAGTACTGGAATGGGTTGACATTTCCTTCTCCAGGAGATCTTCCCAACCCAGGGATTGAACCCGAGTCTCCCACACTGTAGGCAGATGCTTTACCGTCTGAGCCGCCAGGGAAGTCGAATGACTCTGGATATCTACCAAGTGATTAGGGCAAGCTTCAATGGAAGCACCCATCAAAATCTTACCTTTCTTAATACCTAAGTCTGTTTGTTGTTTTGTTTTTTTTTTCCCCATAAAAAAACAAAACAAAAAACTATTGTGGTAAAATATACATAAAAGGTACCATTTAAACAACATTTTTTTCCTGGCAGTGCGGGTTTTCATTGCGGCCTGTGGGCTTTCTCTAGCCGCGGTGAGCAGGGACTGCTCTCTGGTTGCAGTGTGAGGGCTTCTCATCGCAACGGCTTCTCCTGTGGTGGAGTACAGGTCCTAGGTACGTGGCTTTTAGTAGGTGTGGCTCATGGGCTCCAGAGCATGGGCTCACTAGCTGAGGCTTGCAGGCTAGCTGCTCCAAGGCATGTGGGATCTTCCAGGACTAGGAATCAAACCAGCAACCCTTACATTTCAAGGTGGATTCTTAACTACTGGACCACCAGGGAAGTCCCCATTTAAACATCTTTTATGCATACAGTTCTAGGCTATTAAGTATGTTCAAAACTGGTGTACACCCATCACTATTATTTATCTCCAGAACTGTAACACCCTAAACTAAAACTCCATATCCTTTGCTTAGTCACCCAGTCATATCTGACTCTTTATGACCCCATAGACTGTAGCCCATTAGGCTCCTCTGTCCATGGGATTTCCCAGGCGAGAATACTAGAGTGGGTAGCCCTTCCCTTCTCCAGGGGATCTTCCTGATCCAGGGATCAAACTCAGGTATTCTGTATCCATCTCCAGGTGGATTCTTCATCATCTTAGCCATCTTCAACAAATATTAAACATGTGGTTATTATGTTCAGGCATTCTCCTAAGCACCACAGATACAGTAGGACATACAGAGCAAAGATATAGTTCTATGGGAGCAGATTTTCTGAATTCTGATCATATTTCTGATCTTGTGGTGCATGGTATTCACTTCATCCATCCTGCAATAACTCTTTGAGGGTGGGATCTTCAAAGAAAGAGGTGATTTCAGTCTAGCTCCATCTCTGCTTGTGGACAGTTTCATGAAGCCCTCATTGACCTCTACAGGAATAGTAGTCAAGGTCACAGTTCAGCTATCAGAAGAAATGGCCAAGTCTATATTGGGAGACATCTGCCTTTTCTCTAGTGATTATGATAAAGAGCTGGGGAAAACAAGGGTGTAATAAAAAGATTCAGATCAGAGAACTATGGTCAATAGGCTGCGAGCATGCAAGAGTAGGACTGCACAGAAGAGAAAGTGTGAGTATATGTACTAAAAAGCATACAGATGCTTTAAAACGCTAAAATTTTCAACATTTTTAAAGTGTGCTGGTTTAACTGAAGTGAAAGTGGCATGATAAAACCATGTGGACAAATATGTTTGGGAAATACCATTTATTTATTACAGGACTTTCCAAAATCTTGGAACTGAAAAAGCTCCAAGAGATTTGAAATACAGTGTTTAGAAAGTCAGGGAACATCCCTACACCCTCTTAAGTTATAAGAGTTAGTTCTAAAGGAAACCAGTAGAGAGGAAAAATGATATTTGTATTATCATAACATAAATAATGATTCAGTAGCTATTAATTAAATATACAGTTAGGCCAGCAGTCTTTAGCTGACATCTATTTTGAAAAAGCCATTATATAAAAGATCTAAATTGGACTGCAAGGAGATCCAACCAGTCCATTCTAGGGGAGATCAGCCCTGGGTGTTCTTTGGAAAGAATGATGCTAAAGCTGAAACTCCAATATTTTGGCCACCTCATGGAAAAGGTTGATTTGTTGGAAAAGACTCTGATGCTGGGAGGGATTGGGGGCAGGAGGAAAAGGGGACGACAGAGGATGAGATGGCTGGATGGCATCACCAACTCAATGGACATGAGTTTGAGTGAACTCTGGGAGTTGGTGATGGACAGGGAGGCCTGGAGTGCTGCAATTCATGGGTTTGCAAAGAGTTGGACACGACTGAGTGACTGAACTGAGCTGAAATTAACTGAAATAAAAGTGTGGGAGGAGAGGTTTGAAGAGGCAATAAGTCTAAGAATTTAGAGCATGATCTATCCTTGAATGAGGTAGATCTTAGTTCTCAAAGGTCAGCTCCAAGTTTTTCATCCCCCTAAAGCCTGATGCTTTAGGATTGGAAGCCACCCTCTTCTAACAACACAAGAGAAGACTCTACACATGGACATCACCAGATCGTCAGTGTTCAAATCAGATTGATTATACTCTGCAGCCAAAGATAGAAAAGCTCTATACAGTCAGCAAAAACAAGACCAGGAGCTGACTGTGGCTCAGATCATGAACTCCTTATTGCCAAATTCAGACTTAAATTGAAAAAAGTAGGAAAAACCACTAGACCATTCAGGTATGACCTAAATAAAATCCCTTACAATTATACAGTGGAAGTGACAAACAGATTCAAGAGATTAGATCTGAGAGAGTGCCTGAAGAACTATGGATGGAGGTTCATGACATTATACAGGAGGCAGTGATCAAGACCATAACCAAGAAAAAGAAATGCAAAAGGGCCAAATGGTTGTCTGAGGAGGGCTTAAAAATAGTTGAGAAAAGAAGAGAAGCAAAAGGCAAATGAGAAAAGAAAAGATGAAAGCATCTGAAGGCAGAGTTCCAAAGAAAAGCAAGGAGATAAGAAAGGCTTCCTCAGTGACCAATGAAAAGAAATAGAAAAAAACAATAAAATGGGAAATATTAGAGATCTTGTCAAGAAAATTAGAGATACCAAGTGAACATATGGTATTGTACTCATGCAAAGATGGGTACAATAAAGGACAGAAATGGTATGGACCTAACAGAAGCAGAAGATATTAAGAACAGGTGGCACGAATACACAGAAGAACAGTACAAAAAAGATTTTCAGGACCCAGATAACGATGGTGGTGTGATCACTCATCTAGAGCCAGACATCTTGGAATGTGAAGTCAAGTGGGCCTTAGGAAGCATCACTATGAACAAAGCTAGTGGAGGCAATGGAATTCTAGCTAAGCTATTTCAAATCCTAAAAGATTATGCAGTGAAAGTGCTGCACTCAATATGCTGACAAATTTGGAAAATTCAGCAGTGGTCACAGAACAGGAAGAGGTCAGTTATCATTCCAATCACAATGAAAGGCAATGCCAAAGAATGTTCAAACTACTGCACAATTGTACTCATCTCACACACTAGCAAAGCAATACTCAAAATTCTCCAAGCCAGGCTTCAACGAACATCCAGATGTTCAAGCTGGTTTTAGAAAAGGCAGAGGAACCAGAGATCAAATTGCCAACATCTGCTGCATCATCGAAAAAGCAAGAGAGTTCCAGAAAAACATCTATTTCTGCTTTATTGACTATGCCAAAGCCTTTGACTGTATGGATCACAAGAAACTGGAAAATTCTTAAAGAGAAGGGAATACCAGACCACCTGACCTGCTTCCTGAAAAATCTATATGCAGGTGAGGAAGCAACAGTTAGAACTGGACATGGGACAACAGACTGTTTCCAAATAGGAAAAGGAGTACGTCAAGGCTGTATATTGTCACCCTGCTCATTTAACTTACATGCAGATTACGCCATGAGGAACACTGGGCTGGATGAAGTGCAAGCTGGAATCAAGATTGCCGGGAGAAATATCAACACTTCAGATATGCAGATGACACCACACTTACGGCAGAAAGTGAAGAAGAGCTAAAGAGTTTCTGGATGAAAGTAAAAGAGGAGAGTTAAATAGTTGACTTAAAATTCAACATTCAGAAAACTAAGATTATGTCATCTAGACCCATCACTTCATGGTAAATAGATGGAGAAACAATGGAAACAGTGAGAGGCTTTCTTTTTCTGGGCTCCAAAATCACTGCAGATGGTATCTGCAGCCTTGAAATTAAAAAATGCTCGCTCCTTGGGAGAAAAGCTATGACAAACATAGACAGCATATTAAAAAGTAGAGACATTACTTTGCCAACAAAGTTCTGTCTAGTCAAAGCTGTGGTTTTTCCAGTAGTCATGTTTGGATGTGAGAATTGGACTATAATGAAAGTCAAGCACAGAATATTGATGCTTTTGAACTGTAGTGTTGGAGAAGACTCTTAAGAGCCCCTTAAACTGCAAGGAGATAAAATTAGTTAATCGTAAAGGAAATCAGTTCTGACTATTCATTGGAAGGACTGATGCTGAAGCTGAAACTCCAATACTTTGGCCACCGATGAGAAGAACTGACTCCTCAGAAAAGACCCTGATGCTGGCAAAGACAAGGTGGGAGGAGAAGGGGACAACAGAGGATGAAAGGGCTGGATGGCATCATTGACTCGATGGGCATGATTGTGAGCAAGCTCCGGGAGTTGGTGATAGACAGGAATCCTGGCATGCTGCAGTCCATGAGGTCACAAATAATCAGACATGACTGAGCCAATAAACTGAACTGAACTGAAAGTCTCATGCAGAAAATGGGACTAACAATTTACTTTTCTCAGAGAATTTTTCTGAGTTTTTTGCCTTGTTATTCTTGATATGTCTGTAATGGAATGGTAATCCCTACTTTTGAAAGTTGTTTTCAAGCAATGTAAAAACTCTTTTATCCTAAACTGCTGAAATTTAGAGTTGGTTGGTTAATTAAAGACATTGGTATAAGTGGGAAACCATAAAAAATTTCATATTTATATCTTAAGCATTTTATGCTATTACATTTACACATTATTTATCCATTTATATAGGTTATATATGGTTATTTTTCATCAATAAAATTGCACATTTTGTGGAAATTAAACTGATTATTGGTCAATCTTTTCTCATAGGACCAATACATCCCTTTGTCCTTTCATTTTTTGACTTTTATTTTTAAATCTGGCTGTTGACTGAGTATGTTGTTATTGTTTTCATATAAATTATACTCATCATGTATCACCAGTTGTCACTCAGAGTCTTGATTTCCTTAAAAAAGAGACTTGTAAAATATATGAGTAAAGAATACTATCAGAGTTTAATCATTCCCCTAAACTCATAATTTTCATGTCTATAGCATCTTCATGGTACTCTTGCCTGGCAAATCCCATGGACAGAGGAGCCTGGTGGGCTGTAGTCCATGGGGTCACTAGCAGTCGGACACGACTGAGAGACTTCACTTTGACTTTTCACTTTCATGCATTGGAGAAGGAAATGGCAGCCCACTCCAGTGTTCTTGCCTGGAGAATCCCAGGGATGGGGGAGCCTGGTGGGCTGCCGTCTATGGGGTCGCACAGAGTCAGACACAACTGAAGCGACACAGCAGCAGCAGCAGCAGCATAGCATCTTCACTTTTTATTAGCTGACCTTCCTGAGGTTTCCCCCAAAAGATTTCATGCAGTTTTTATGGAAATGGTGATTCTTTCCTTTTCATGATATTTCATTAACTTATGTAATTTTTAATGTACATAGCTATAAGTACAACAGCATATACAAACTTGGTCTAAGAACAACTGATTCTTGGCCAGTTATGCACTCAACAGGTAGGAGCTGAGGAAGACAGGCTTACTTGAGAGCAGCCTTCCAGATACAGACCTCCAGCTTGCCACAGGGAACAGTCTCTGTGCACGACAGAAGACGTGAAGAGAATTTGCTTATCCAGATAGTTAAGGGAAGATGCTTCAAAATAAGACATATTCTACCCTACTGCCCCTTTAACAGACTCTTGCTCACTAGACCATGCAGTTTTCTCTCCAAGTCTCTGCATAGGCTTCCTAGAGAGGCACTGGAGGTTGACTTTTAATTGTAGTTGGTACCAGTAGGGGAGAATAAGGTGGGACTTTACAGGAGTGATGGCAGGACAATGACAGATGAAATGGAGAAGGAAATTTCAGGTGTCCCTCAATTGCATAATATTAATGAATGCCCAGTCCATACAAAACAGAGAATTTCAAACTCTGCCACTGATGTATCCCTCTGTGAGGAGAAGATGAACACACCCTTGTGAGGCGCCAAGAGGCAAATCCTGAAGCAGCTTCCCTGCAAGTCTAGGGTTCTTACATTACATTCTATCTCAGAATGCCATGGCAAACTATGTCAGTGCTGGCTGAACATAAAATGTTTTAAAATACAACCATGACATTCCTTAAATCTGTTAATAAATATAATTCTCAGGAATGAGTAGTATGTCACATGGTGCTAAACACTATTAGGAAAAAAATGAAAGACATGGTACTGTTTTAGACATACCAGGGAAGGAGTGAAAATGAGCAGGGCTCTGAAATGAGAGAGGCCTGCCAGCCAAGTAGGTATATGGGGAACAAAACTTTGAGGCAAGGAAGCAATAATCACAGAGGCCCCATCACAAGCAGGGGCACATTCAGCATTTTTGGGAACTGAAATGGTCGATGGCTGGAATCTAGTGAGATGGGGGATAGTGACTGAATTGCATCTAGGGACCAGTTTATGGGGTCTACTAGCCAAGATAAAGGTTTTCTACTTTTTTTTTTCTTCCCTGAGTGAGATGTAAAAGCATTTGGAGAGTTCTAAGCAAGGAAGAAACACGAGACGGGTTACATCTCAAAGGTATCATTCTGTCTCCGATGCTAAGACACAGCTAGAGAGGGACAGGATTAGGAGTTGGAGGACTAGCTAGGAGTCAGTCATGAACATCCAAGATAGGTGTAATGGGAGCCTGGAAGAGGGTGGTATTGGTGGAGGTGGGCAAAGTGGTTGGATGCAGAGTAAATTTCAAAGGTACATGGACAGGATTTGTTAACAGATTGGATGGAAGTACAGGAGAAAATGAAATTATGAACCATGTCCCAAAGTTTCAGTTGGGAGTCACAGTTTGAATGGGGTTGTCCTTTCTTATGAATGGGAAAACTCTAGAAGGATTAGATTTAGAAAGATGATCAATGCTCCAGTTTGGTCATATCATTTTTGCAATGACTATTAGGCAACGAATTGTGATGATGATCAGACAATAAATATTTGAGTCAAGGAGGTAGGATGAAGAGGTATTGCAGGTAGTTGGAAAATGTGAGCATAAAGATGGCACTTGAAGATATGAGCTGAATGACATGACTAGGAAGTATGCACATATAGTGGGTCATGAGCCTGAGGATGCTTATACTTTACATTAGGAAGATGAGAAGATGAAAGGAAAATGAGATGAAACCAGGAAGGGAGAGCAAAATGATAAGTCAGTGAAATAACGGGGGTACCAAGGGAGCTACGTGGGCTTCCCTGGTGGCTCAGATGGTAAAGTGTCAGCTTGCAATGTGGGAGACCCGGGTTCGATCCCTGGGTTGGGAAGATCCCCTGGAGAAGGAAATGGCAAACCAGTTCAGTATTCTTGCCTGGAAAATCCCATGGACAGAGGACCCTGGTAGGCTACAGTCCATGGGGCTGCAAGGAATCAGACATGACTGAGCGACTTCACATAAGAGAGCTATAGTCCAAAAGTTTAGGGAAGGAAGTATTTCAAGAAGTGTAAAGTGATCAGCTATACTGAGTGCTGCTGACTGGTTGAACAGATGACAACTGAGAATTTGCCACTGCTGTTAGCACACTGGACATCACTGACAAGATTATGTTTTGTGCATAGCTAGACGAATACCACATAGAACTCAGAACAAGGAAGACATAATGTTAGCATGATGAATTCTCTGAGGTGATTTCAGAATCCTAAATCTGTATGTACCCAATAAATGAGATTCATTTATATGAACAATGCCTAAAGACTTCTCTTTAACAAGTTAGAAAAGAAAAACAAATTAAACACAAAATAAAAATGAAACATAATAAAGATATCAGACATAAATGGACTATAAATTGGACAAAGAATAGGAAAAAAACTCATGAAATAAAAGACCATTTTTTTTCCAAAAAGATAAATAAATATGGTCAACTTCTATGTAAATTATTCAACAAAAATACAGATGACAAAAATTGCTAATACTGTAAAGAAAGAGGGGTAACACTATGGAGCCTAAATACATTAAAAAGAATAAAATAATAAACAATTTTATGCTACCACATTTGTCAACTTCAATGAGGTAGACACATTTTTTGTACCACAACTGATCAATTGACTCAAGAAGAAATAAAATACATACTCTGAAGATTCAAAAAAAGAGGGAGAGAGAGACTATTTTTGTGCAACTCTGGGAAAAGTTCTGTAGGAGTGGGTGTAAGAGGCAGTGAAACAGAAGAAATAGAGACAACACTTCAGTGTGGTTTTGATGCAAAGGACAGCATAGAAATGGGGTAGTGGGGTCAGAGAAGTTTCTAAATACAGATGGGGTGATGTACCAGGAAAGAAGAATATACTAATGCAGGAAGGAGGAGGGAAACAGAGGTAAGAGCAAAGTCCTTGAGTGAATAAGAAGGGACAAAATCCAATGCACAAGGGTGGCCCGAAATAGGAACCCGGAGAGATTTTGTGTTTGAGTTTGAGGAGGGAGCAGAAAGTACCCATTGCTATAGCCATTATGTAGGACAAAGAACTAACACATTGTACTGGACTATTATACAACTACCACTCCCTTTGTCTCTGGCAACAGTCCCACTCTGCTGCAAGCCATTTCCTGAACTCTGCAAAACAGAGTTATATTCTTATAAAGAGAGTTATATTCTCATATTTTCAAACTAAAACCCAATGACTTTTCATTGCACTTACATTACAGAACAAAATTCTTTATATGGCTTCAACAAACCTTAGTAAAAATATTTTCAATGTTGCATGAAAGCTCACTATCTTTTCTTAATGAAAGTGGTCTTGAAAAAACGGAGGGGGGCAGTTAGTCCTGTAAATTTTTTGTATGTTTCAACTCAATAAAAAAAAGGTTCCTCTGTTTTCACATCATATATTTCAATGTGACCTAGTTTAATCCTTTAATAGCCAGCTTTCAACAACTTTGATCGGCTTCTTACTGTGATATGAAAGATTAGATCCTGTCCCTAAGATGCAATCTCCCATGGAACATTTCCTTGGTGAAATATTTAATATTGTAGCCAATGGATGAAAATAAAATTCCTACAAATGCTGTGTTATCATGAGTGAGAGCACTTCTAATAACTGTAAGGCACTGCCACTTCTGTTCCTCATGGATTGGCTTTTTCCATGTAACAAAGAACTTCTGACCCACAAAAAATGAAAAGATTTCTTCAAAAAGGACTGAGCAAATACCAAATCCCTAGGCTACTGGACAAATCGAGATCTGACAAGTTGGGAGTCAATAAATTCCTTTCTTCATTTCTGGCTAGAAAATGGAATCCTTGATCTGGTCTCTGTAAGCCTGTTGATGAAAGTGTAGCGGGAATATAAGCATGAAAGTAGTTCTAATTTCTTCCATTTGGAAATGAATTCCATAACACATGACCTTTTCTGGGTGATGATGGTAGATTTGCCAAAATAAAGATATTTGTGTGACTATAGGCTCTAACAGTATCACAGTATGAAGCTATTTCAGCTAGGGCTATAGCTGCTTGGTACAAGGGTCCACCCAGCAGCTTCCTTGCTTTTAAAATGAGATGTGTATTTCCAAAATTCATGGCCCAGGGTCTCAAGCTTGTTTGTAGAGCTACTTCTGGTCAGCTGCATCCACAGGTGTTTCTTGGGAGTCACACTAGCATTTTTTGGGTCATTTAAGGTTTGGGGGCTTTCCTGGTGGCTCAGAGGTAAAGAATCCTGCCTGCAATGCAGGAGACCTGGGTTCAATCCCTGGGTCAGAAAGATCTCCTAGAGAAGGCAATGGCAACCCCCTCCAGTATTCCTGCCTGGGACAGAGGAGCCTGTCAAGCTACAGTCCACGGGGTGGCAGAGAGTTGGACACGACTGAGCAACTTACACTGGTAATCTCTGCACTGTGTATTAACATATCAGTACTTGGAAAAACTGGACTAAAAGTCAGAATCCACCCAGATGTAATACTCAGGATCTAGTTTCTTTGGGTGATCCAAACAAAAGAAAATAAGTTGGTGTTTGTTTGAAAATCTTGTCCAGCAATGAGACTGGCGTCAACCGTTTATAGATTCGAAAGGCCTTTATTTTATACTCACTCTTGGATTTCACATGATAAAGCAGAATAGAAAAATTGAGGGAAGAGAAACAGGCTCCCTAGCATTGAGCATATGAGCAGGAAGTATCATTTCTTTATCAATTAGAAAACAGCAACAGGATCATTAGAAATAGCTTTTCATTTGACCTTTAAGCAAGACTTTTACTTTACATATGTGGCTCACACAGCAAACAGAACACAGCTCTTCTATTTCCTAGTCCAGGGCTCTAATTATAGTATTCTCACTTGAAAGCTGGGAGCGTTAACATTTTAAAAGCCTAGTTTTTAAAAGAAGATGAAAAGGAAGGAGACTGAAGAGGAGGGGGCAGAAGAGGAAGAAGAGAAGGAAAAGGAAAGATCTGAACTCACATTCCCATAGGCTAGCAGTGGGCATGGTCCTCTTCTTTATGGACAAACTTATCTTGGATTAACTTTCTGGCTTGTTACCCCCAGAAACCTGATGAAGGTGAAATGTCAGTTGTGTGACGAGGTGATGGTGTTATGATAAAAATGACCCAGGACTGGCCTGTGCATCGGGCTGGGAGGAATGTAAATGAACTACGCCTACACGGCTGGTGTCGGACTTCCTGAATGTGAAACTTTCACCACTGGGCTCGGTCCTCTGGGGAACTTTAGAAGATCTGCCAACAGAAATATTACAAGGGATCTTTTTAAGAAACGGACCTTCTAAGTCAGGAGGTTCCACGCTTAACTAAGTGAATCTTCATTCTTGGCTCTTAAAATATCACTTGGAAAAAAAAATAAAAAACATAAAAAACCTCCCTGTGGATATGTATTTGGACTCTTCCAGCACTGGCAACCCACTCCAGTGTTCTTGCCTGGAGAATCTCAGGGATGGGGGAGCCTGGTGGGCTGCCGTCTCTGGGGTTGCACAGAATCGAACACGACTGAAGTGACTTAGCAGCAGCAGCAGCAGGACTCCCTGTTGAGAGAAGGTCTGGTGCAGCTCTGGGTCCTGTCCTTAAGTGAGTGAGTTGCTGAGTGTGACCCGCGGTGACTGTGTCATTCTGATAGTCTAGTCGAGCGTATGAACATGCCTTTGGGTGAACTGTAGGCATAACCAGGTGTCCCTCCTTGAATGAAATGTGTGTTCTCTAGCACATCAGAGTCTTCACCATTCCCTATTATCTTACATCTGGTTCACTCTAACTCAGCTTCAGTGTGATCCCTGAAAGTTTTACAGCCCTAGATTCTCGGTGGGGTAATTTCTTCCTACAGTCACATGACAGGTAATCTGTCAACGGAAACACTGAACCTCTCAGTATTTATGAGCTTTAGAGAAATAAAACCATTCACCTAAAGGGATCTAACATAATTCTGCTCTGATCACTTGTTTATCTTTTCTTTTGTTTGCTCGAGAAACATAAAAACCTGCCATTCTGGCCCAGTAGGTTCCAAATTTTCTCTTTCCAGTCCCTAGTTTCTACCTGCATGTAAGGTAAATTAAAAAATATGCCAGCCAAAATCTTCAAGGCATTCTGACTTACTTCAGATAATTCTTTTTTAACTAATTGGAAAACAGGTCTTGACAACATATTTAGCTGTCATATCCTAGGACAATTCCCTAGCAGATATAGAAATAAATAATGTTTCAAAATAATTGGGCTGTATCTCCAAGGACTGAAACTAACAATTAGAAGTATATCTTTTAAAGAAAATTTAGAATATGTGTGAGTGTCACTGAGGGTGTAGAGCCGCTTTTCCTTTTTTTTTTTTTTTAAACTGGTTACTAGCTGTCACCAAGCTAGAGGAAGGAGAACACGAGCACGGCATTCATCATTCAGTGCTTCCAAGAACTTCATTTGAGAGAACAATCTACCTGCTTTAGTTTTTATGAGCCCCCTATGAGTTACAGATGCCAGCTGTCTTTTCTCGGGCCGTCTCTCTGATGACTGGCATAGTGGCACATGAAAGGGAAAGCAGTCGGTGTTGGGGAGGAAACACAGAGCTTACAGTGGGCCAGTCCATTATTAATGGAGAAAGTCACAGGGTAGCTAATGTGCGGATGTCAGACTTTCCAACTTTAAGAGTCCCCTTGGGAAGCAGTGCAGACAGATGTGTTGAAGGCAGAAGCGCAAGCAGCACGGTAGTCAGCAGGGCATCATTAGTCTGCTTCAAGAGCCTCGGCTCCTGAGTGATTAAGAGGTGACAGCTTATAAGAGCCATGCATGCGTTACACACCCCAGGGTCAACACCCCAAATTCTTCTTAATTTTTTCTTACAAGGCATAGGGTCTGAATGGCAAATATGTCCTACTAGTCTGTCAACAGAAACCCTTACAACTTGCGTATTTCTCATTCTATCTACAAAAGACAATGGACTCTTCCATTAATTAATCCTGAATTGTCTATAGGTTTCTGTTAGAAGGGGAATATGGTGAAACTGTAAGTAAAAGGTGTCTAGAAAAGCACGTCCACATAACTCATTTTAAAGATACTTGCACGTGGCAAAGATGAGAGTTGTTAAAGCTAGGATTAGGAGGGATTACTTTTAGTCTTAGCCAATCAGTCCTTTAATGAGGCCATTCATCCACAATCTGAAAATTTCAGTATAATGAAAGAAGAGAATGCGTCACCCCAAAGTGTGCCATGTTAGCATATTGATTATTTTGAATTAAAGTTACTTAAGAAATAGTGCAAGTAAGACACTGACCCTCCTTTGTCCTCCTGAAAGCAGGAAATAAATCTCCCATGTGAAAGATACTCTTTGTACAAAAAGAGAGATTACCCTTATCACCAGAGATAGGGAATTTAGGGCCAAGAAGGACACAACAACCCACTTCAGTATTTCCTGCCTGAACAATCCCATGGAGAGAGGACCTGGAAGTCTACAGTCCAAAGGGTTGCAAATAGTCAGACACAACTTAGCGACTAAGCACAAGGATGTTCTAACCAACTTTGCTACTTCTTTACTCATTTACTACCCAGAGTCCAAACTTCTTTGTCTTGATAATCAGTCAAAAGCTTATTGCTTCTTTGTCTAAATAGTATAAAAGCAACCTGCTTTGGTCACTTAAACTTTGAATCTAGTATTTGTATGGGCCCCTGTATGTACAGAATCAAATTTGTTTTTTTTTCCCATTGATCTTAGGTCAATTTGATTATTAGGCCAGCCAAAGAACCTAGAGGGAAGAGAGAAAAGGTTTTCCTCCCCTACAAGAGCTACACACTAATCTTTATGGATCTACCCTGACATTAAAACAGGAAAAGCCACATGTGGTACTTAAGAGGGGAGAGCCTAATGTGAGGTTTGCTGAATGAAGCCACTCATGGTCAGAAAACTGGCAGAATAGCATCCTCTGCATTACCCTAATATACTTAGTCCTGAACCTCTGGACTTAATTCAGACTTGATCCCTAATTGCTTATGAGCTGCCTGGAATGTTGGTACATCACCAGATAATTTGTGTTGATTGCATTGCTGTCAAAGATTGCTGCTGGGTGCACGGGATTTTGTTGAAAATAAAAGGTTTACCAGTGGAATGCACATTTGGTATGGTGTCTGCTACAAAATAAAACACCACATATTTCAGATCACAGCCACTCTCAGGCTTTGGACCACTGACTCCCCTACACTTCCCCTACACCCCCACCTCCGCAGCATTTCACTGGTTGATTTTTAGTGACAGATGCTGCATTTCCCCAGCTGAGATGAGTAGGTAAATGAAAAGAGAAGCTGTGTCAGTTTGAATTTAAAGTTTTCTAACCTGAAAATGAACTAGTCTTCTTAGCATAATGCAGTCCCCCGCAGCAATTCTCTTAACTAGGTTACAGTGCCACTTGGGAATAGGGGTGTTTATATGTATATTTTTTTTCATTCCCTGCAGAAAGTCAAATCATCTGAGCATTGCTCAGTGCAGATCTAATGCACATCATTGCACACTCGCCCCAGTAACACACTGAAGGTCTGCCGCTGGAGACTCAAAACAGCTCCAGGCAGAAACAAAGCAGATTACTGCCAACCCAGGCATTTTTAGTGATAACCATCTCTCAAGGCAGGGTAGCAAGGACAGTTATTTTAACTAGAAGAACCAGAGTGATTTTCAAAAGGAAAATCAGCAATAAAGTAGTTATATGGGTTGCAGGAAGGCTTCCCAAGTGGCTCAGCAGTAAAGAATCCATCTGCCAATGCAGGGTATGCAAGTTCGACCCCTGGGATGGGAAGATCCCCTGGAAAAGGGAATGGCAATCCACTCTAGTATTCTTGCCTGGGAAATTCCATGGACAGAGGAGCCTGGCAGGCTACAGACCAGGGGGTCACAAAGAGTCAGACATGAATTAGCAATTAAACAACAAGAGACCCACATATCCACATATTGTAGAAACACCTCCAAACAATGTTAACATTTTCTTCCCCGAAAGGGTGGAACAAAAATACTTATACAGAGAAAGAATTACTTAACAATGGAGCATCATCTAAAATTTGAGCTGGAAGCAACCTTAGAGATCACTAAATACAACTGTCATTGTATTAATATAAAACTAATCTATAGCTAATCTCTGGTTTAACTACATTGCAGCAGAAAATAAGGCCTGATCTGCACAATTTTAACGTGTTGAGGTTTTCTTTTCTTGGCTTAATATATAATAAATTAAAATAAGTATTACATGGGCACCTGAAAATAATGTGCGCATATATATTTTATTATTACATTATTCAAAATTGTTACATTATTATTTCTATTTACTTAGACTGTCAAGTTACATAACAAATGTGCTTCAGTAATTTCACCTTGTATTTTCAATTGCTTAATATTATAAATTTTGACCTTATGTTTTATGATATTTAATATAATTGGAATATCTTCACTGAGATTTGTGTATTCAATAATAAAAAAGTATCCCTTGCCAATTAAATGTTTTTGCATGTAAATATGGAGAAAGAAATGGTAACCCACTCTAGTACTCTTGCCTGGAGAATCCAATGGACGGAGGAGTCTGGAAGGCTACAGTCCATGGGGTCGCACAGAGTCAGACATGACAGAACAACTTCCCTTTCACTTTTCACTTTCACGCATTGGAGAAGGCAATGGCAGCCCACTCCAGTGTTCTTGCCTGGAGAATCCCAGGGATGGAGGAGCCTGGTGGGCTGCTGTCCATGGGGTCGCACAGAGTTGGACACTACTGAAGCGACTTAGCAGCAGCAGCATATAAATAATACTTTGGTCCTAAACTGATAATTCTACCTTTTTTTTTTTAATAAAGCTTACCTTATGAGGAGAATAGATATTTTATTTGAAATGATGCCATCATATTTTGACGAGATCAAATAGATTTTTAATTCAATTGTATGTTCTCATTAAATACAGA
This sequence comes from Madoqua kirkii, assembly GCA_006408675.1. Taxonomy (NCBI): domain Eukaryota; kingdom Metazoa; phylum Chordata; class Mammalia; order Artiodactyla; family Bovidae; genus Madoqua; species Madoqua kirkii. The sequence goes on along the minus strand of SJYC01010084.1, from coordinate 16,099 downwards.
AATTATACCTCTATATTTTCTGTTACAAGTTACTATTACTGTTACAAGTTTCTGTTACTCTTATTCGTCATCTTTTTGTGTATTTTTTATTGATGCTGTTTTTCTCATTTTTCCTTTTCGGGCTTCGTTTTAACTGAATAGTTTCTTTGACTGAACTTGCTCTAGCAGTTTGAAAGGTATACATTTTGTTTTTGTGCCTACCGAGATCTCTATTTCCTTTAATTATTAAAATAAAGAACACCATAATAACTTCTGGCTCCCTGTCAAAGTAGAAAAAGTACAATATGAAATGCTAAGTGTGCCGTGACATAAAATAGTTTATATATAGACATATATATTTATACATATAATGATCAAACATCTTTATCAATTATATTGATTATATAAAATTAGACCTTGGTTCCTTAACTGCTGTTTACAAAGCTTCCTGATCATTACACTTTCCTTTAAGTAAGTGCTCAGTCACTCAGTTGAGTCTGACTCTGGGACTCTATGGACTATAACCCAGCAGGCTTCAAAAAAAAAATAACAAACTTTAGTTAGTCATGCTTATCACTGATTCAGTTTTATACAATGTTTGTTTGGCTTATTACTCAGTCTTCTTTGCAGATTTTAATTCTTTCATCTCTAACTTTTGTTAGCTCCTTTTAAACTATGGTTTGTATCGGACTCAGTTCTTTTTACACGACCATTGTTTCAGAGAATCTTTGTTTCCTTGTACTTGACTGAAAGCACAAGAGAAGCATCTCTAAATTTTAGTGTATTTCCTTACGGCATCTCTTTAGCCTGTATTTTCAGTGTTTGTTTTGTTTTGCATCCTCAGGCGATAGCTGACACCTCCCCTTCAATCCCTCCCCTCTTTTATCACTGAATATTTTTTTTAAGTCACTGTGTTGGAGTTTTTAAATTTTTTTTAAACTTTATTTATTAACATTGGTTGTAATTCTATCCATGTCTGAGGTTCACTAACCAAAAACGCATGTATTACTTTATTCTTTCAAACTGACCAAGAGTGGGGGTAGGTGGTTCCATAATTCCTATCTCAGAAGTAAGTTTTAGGCAATTTGAAAACTACTTTTCCATTCCAACAGTGGTATCTGGCTATCACTGATTAAATAAGATTCTGAGGAACTGAGATAGAACTTTTTATTGTTTTAGTTTTCACCTTCTGGAAAAATTGGAATCACCCTTTTCTTATGTCTACACCAATATGCCATGTTAGCCTCTTTCCCTATAATTAGCTAGAATTGCTAATTTCATAATAATTCTTGGGGTGGGGGAGGTCATTTGTGTATATGCGTGTTGGTGTGTATGTATACTGGTAAGTATGATAGAACATTACTTCTGGATTCCCTTAGAAAAATGTTTTATAACAAGGAAGCAGGCATCATGTACTTAAATTGAAAGAAAGTGTTAGTTGCTCAGTCTTTCCAACTATTTGCGACTCAATGGTCTGTCCATGAAATTCTCCAGTCAGCAATATTGGAGTGGGTTGTCATTCCCCTCTCCAGGGGATCTTCCTGATCCAGGGATTGAACCTGGGTCTTCTGTATTGCAGGTAGATTCTCTATTGTCCTAGCCACCAGGGAACCCCATATCTAAAGTAGGTGTCCAGATTCTATGTGTATTTGATAGAAATACAAAGTGGCTTGAGGCCTTTAAAGATGTTTTTTCTGTCCTCCTTGATACACTTCAGTTCTTTAGTTGTTAGTGTTAACTGTGTTCCCTCAGAATTCATATTTTGAAATCCTAAATCATAAAGGCAATGGTATTAGTAGATGAAGTCTTTGAGGGGTGATTAGGTCCTGTGGGCAGTACCCTCACAAATGAGATTATTGCTTCTATAAAAGAGATCCCACGGAACTGTCACGTTCCTCCTATACAGCAAAAACGTGCTGGCAATCAACCAAGGGGCTTCCCAAGGGGTGCTAGGTGTAAAGAACTTGTCTGCCAATGCAGGAGACAAAAGAGAGGCGAGTTTCATCTCTGGATCAGGAAGATCCCCTAGAGCAGGAAATGGCAACCCACTCCAATATTCTTGACTGGAGAATCCCATGGACAGAGAAGTCTAGTAGGCTGTGGTCCACAGGGTCACACAAAGTCTGGCACGACCGAAGTGACTTAGCACAGTCAACCAAAATGAAGAGTCCTGACCTCACCGTGCTGGCACCCTGATCTCAGACTTCCAGTCTTCTGAACTGTGGGTATAAATATCTGTTGTTTATAAGCCACCTAGTCTGTAGTATTTTGAGTAGTCTGGATGGATTAAGACAGCATTGAATGGTCATTTCTCTATTTGACTTACCTGTGCTACGTGTATAAGTAATTTTTCAAGTAAATTTTTGATGGTAATCCTCTGATTTTAGTTTAATTTTTGTTGTTGTTCAATTGTTCAGCCATGTTTGACTCTTTGAGACACCATGGACTGCAGCATGCCAGGCTTAACTCCAGGAGTTGGTGATGGACAGGGAGGCCTGGCATGCTGCAATCCATGGGGTCGCAGAGTCGGATATGACTGAGCAACTGAACTGATGTCCATTGAGTCAGTGATGCCATCCAACCATCTCATCCTCTGTAGTCCCCTTCTCCTCCTGCTCTTAATCTTTCCCAGCATCAGAGTCTTTTCCAATGAGTTGGCTCTTTGCATCAGGTGGCCAAAGCATTGAAGCTTCAGCCTTCAGCATCAGTCCTTCAAATGAATATTTAGAGTCAATTTCCTTTAAGATTGACTGGCTTGATCTCCTTGTGTCCAGGCGACTCTCAAGAATTTTCCTCCACAACACAGTTCAAAAGCATAAACTCTTCAATGCTCAGTCTTCTTTATGGTCCAGCTCTCACATCCATATGTGACTAGTGGAAAAACCATAGCTTTGACTATACAGACCCTTGCTTTTTTCTTTTTTCATAGAAAACCGGGTAATAATAAATCAGCCTTACCTGCCAAGAAACCATTTTAAAATGCTTTCCACCATAACTTATAACCTATTTCACAATACTACTTTTAAAAAATCTTTAGCAATTTCTAACTTCTCTTTGGAAAAACACCAAAATCTTTACTACCACATCTGACTCTAGCCTCTGCCTGCATCCCAGACTGAGACCTGTCCCACTCTTCCTGCTGCTCTGGAGGTCCTACCACACTGAGTTTTCTCTCATGGCCAGGCAATCTCCCCACCCAAGATCTATGCACTGTTGTCCTGTCTAATCTATGAGTCCTTCTTTCCTTGTCCTCTCTCATCGTTAAAAATCTAATCTATGTCTTACGTCTAGAGCTATGTCTCCAGGGACGCCTTCTCCCAGACTACAACATGTCCTTCTATTCTACAGGATCAGATCACTGAGCTCTGTTCTTCTCCCACCTCATAACCGAGAGTTCACGTCCCAGTGTGATTATCTGATTACCCACTCAGGCCCCAGCAGACCTCTAGATTCCATGATAAGGGGAACCACTCTGTTTTTGCTCATTTCTGTATCTGCCATAACTGCTGCCATCTGAGAAGTGCTGCCAAAGTTTGATGCTTTCACTTGAAAAAATAAAAATCTATTCTCTTCAACCTCAATATCCTGATTTATGTACTGCAATGGGACCCAATCATAAATTTTTTTGATCACAATAACTTCACTAAAGTAGGAATTGTACACTGATAAGGAAAGCTAGCTTGCAATACAGTGAACAAACTGAGAAGGTAGCAAAAACGACAGAAAAGGTGTAGTGTTGTTTTGTTATACCTAGGTTTTTACTTCAGAGATGTCTCTCAATCTGGCCCTAATTTGCAGTAATCAGGAGCCACAAATGGAAGAAATATAGGGTACTTAAATTGGATACTATTTCTTTTGAAAATCCTATTTATTCTTTCGAAAGGCAAATCTGGGTTTGCATGAAATGATAAGAATTGGGGCTTTAAGCACCTATAAAACAAGCATTCTGGCATTTCCCAGGTGTTCCCTAGTGTGTGTGTCAGTCTGAGGGAAGGAGAAAGTGTACAAATTCTAAATGACTTTGCAAAGTAGAGATGTTTTGGGTATTTTTGAGTCACTACATTATCAGCTGCAGCTATCTTTCCAGCTGTGCTGCCATATGGATTTATGAATTCCTGCAGAGTGTTATTATAACACAACTCCTTTCCAGGGGTTAATTTTGATGGTAAGGATGGTGATAATGTGTTAGCCTATGACCAGCTGATGTGAGAAAAATAGGGTGTACTGCAGTAAGAAATGGGAATGAGCATTCTCGCTCCGTACAACGTGGCTTCCCACTGCTTCATCAGCAGCCAGGACCCACCTAAACTATCATCAATAGTCTCCCAACCGCTTCTGCATTAAATTTGTGACATTTCTTTTAGTTCACAATGTAGGCAGGGTTGGTCTTTCTATAAAAGGATCACTATTTCATTCAAAATTTTGTATTTATTCTCTATGTTTCAAATACCAAAATTATTAGCGACAATAGCTAACTCACATAAGCATGATGGGTTAAAGAAGCTTTTTGTCTTTACAGTTTGACCTTGATCAATAAACAGCCACTTCATTAAGTCATTTTCTTCTAAATCAGAAGCTATAATCCTACCTTTAGACAAAATGCTACCATCTATTCTTTTGTCAGTAAAAGTGAGCTTCACTTGTATACATGCATAGTGTTGCCTGGTCTTTGATTTGACCAACTCCAGGTATTTCTTTTCTAAATGTCTAAAATCTAAACCAAATGAGATTAAAATATATATATATATATATATCAGAAAAATGGCCAACTTCAGGATTGTACTATCATATTCATAGGATCAGGATCCTTGGCAGTGGTAAATATTTTGCTTGAGATTTCCATTTCTGATCTCCCAACCAGACTCTATGTCCAGATTTCCAGGACTCAGCCAGCATTTCCTCATTCTATGTACTGCACCATTATCCTGCTTAATTCAATGTAAAATCGTGAGGCACTGACCTCACAGAACACTGATTCATTTCTGAAAATTTATTGAAAGAGCTGCTCGTTTCTTTCTTCAGCTGAAAAGACAAGATTCCTATTTCTAACAGGAATTAAAACAAGAATGCTTGCCATATATCCTTTGGTGATTGTCCACTAGATTGTTTATAAAATGCTCAAGCAGGTTCACGGTGTTGGAGGATCAGCGTTGATCATTTGCTCTGCTCTGGCTGGTGGCACTCTACTGGGCATATAATGTGCTTTTCACATCTGCAGACTCTTCACAGCCCACCTAGCACCTAGGTTTCCGCACAGTATCATCCTTCACTGCTTTTGGGGACAGGCTACCTCTGAAAGGGAACTCTGCATGCAGGTGAGCTTTGTTGAATGATCACAGTCAGCTTTTATGGATCAAATCTCACTTTCCAAATGCCATTTTCTTTTGGTACTAATGTGTTTGACCCTCACTCTGACAGCTGAATGGTTCTCCAGTTCTAAGGATCAAACCTGGAGATAATCACTTTGATTTTTTTTTTAATGTCTGAAAAGAAAATAGATACATTCTCAACTTGAAGTTAAATCTATCTACAACTATACAGCCTATCATGAAATTAAGTACAGAGTAACTATTATATCAGCAGAGAAGCTGGGTAATTAGGGTCATCAGTAATGAACTATAAAATCTTTGATTTTGGCTAAATAAAGAACATGGAAATGTATGTATAAAAGCAAAGAAGAAAAAGAAGAAAAAATCGTGAGATTTACTTTTGCTTTTTTTTTTCTTTAAGAACTAGATATCTTCTCTAGGCTACCAAAGAAATTCAACTGATTGCTATTAAGTGTGTGTGTCCTCAGTTGCTCACCCATGTCCAGCCGTTTGTGATCTTATGGAGTGCAGCCCGCCAGGCTCCTAGGCCATGGGACTCTCCAGGCAGAAATACTTGGCTGCTATTAAGCAGCTGAGTCTGTTTCTAAGTGTTATGGCCTGGAAATTGCTATAGGTGCAAAGACAGTTTAAATATGTTTCTTACTAGAATTAAAAGGAGAATGAAGGTACAAAGTGTACAACTACCAGGCCGGGGTGATCTTCTTTGAAAACAGACCAGCAATTCTCTACTACAGGTTAATTTAAGAAACTGGGGGCCTCAGAATTATTTTAATATAAGGGAATGCTTCTATTGATACAACTCATTTTCTGTATTCAAAAAGTATGCAGTTATTGATATTTGGCATTCAAAAGTATAGTCATGAAACATTCAAGTTGTTTTAAAGAATGGACAGGAAAGTTCAAAGGCAAAAAGTATGTCAGTAGCATCAGAGAATATGCTTAACTGATTTTGGAAATAATCAAGATCAGAAATGTTCATCTCAACTCTTCTTATCACATCTAGTGATGGAGAAGCTTACCATTCCTCTAAAAATGTGGGGCTTATTTCTCCCTTTTGCTTTCCTTATTGATTCCTTCTTTTTTTTAAAAAACATTTAAAAACATTATGGTATAAGTCACATGTATTATTTTAACCACATTTAACTGAATAGTAAGTGCAGTCACATTGTTGCACAACACTTTACCATCATCCATCTCCCCAATTTTTCACCTTCCTAAACTGAAACTGTGTCCCCCTTAAACACTAACTCCTCATTTCCCTTCCTCACCATCCCAAACCCCAGGCCCCTGGCATCCATCACTATACTTTCTGATTCTAGGAATTTGACTATTCTAGATATCTCATATAAGTGGAATCAAACAGGTGAGCTACATTATCTCATGGCTGAGAGAAATGGAGCCTGCATCTGTTGTGGTAAGGACAAATAATCCTAGTGGCCTCTGCTTCCAAACATGAATCAATTCACCAGGCTCTTTAGGTCAGACAAGTTTATAACAAGTAGTCCCTGATTCAGGAGGCTTTTTTCTTCTCAACTGGTAAAAAAAAAGGAGGTTTAATGAAAAGAGAAAAACCTCATTTTCCAAACTGTTTCACATTTTTCTATGCTGATTAAATCAGCTGTGTGCCATAACCTCCTCTGATTGACAAAGTGGGAAGAGAAAAAAAAGGGAGGAATCAGCTCATTAAGTTTCAGATGAAAGAGTCCAGGTTTGTATTTTTCAAAGAAACATGGTAGAGTCAAGGAGCATCTAACAAGACTGCCTTAAGAATATTTAATACAAGATTAAAAAAAAAACACCTAGTACTATGGTGCTGATTAACCTATCACTAACCAAATATTAACCTTTCCTCAGTGAATTTCAATAGCTATCTACTCAAATGAATATATAATGCTTTGGGCTTAGAAGTGGAACTTGGAATGCATATTCCATAGAAATAAAATCATAAAAGTTGTTTTCACTGAGTTTGAGACACAATCTTCTTGACGGCTGGAATAGCAGTATTATTTTGGTGCTGTCCCAATCAGCATTTTAAACATTATTTCCCAGGGTTCCATGTCCAGATGTCAGAAAGTTACATATTGTCTTCGTAACAAAACCTCTTCAGAATCACTGGTCTCCAGCAAGGTCAGTCTTAACTTGCTGAGCACTTGTGGTTCTAAAATTTACTTACAGGAGGTAAGGCACCTCTCAGGTAAGTCACTTTTCAGGTGACATGAAATGGACATCAAAGGGCAATATCTCAGTGGTGAACAAACAAAGACTGAAGGTCCTAAGAATATAATTTGACATTTGTTACTTAAATATCTTAAAAACTGAGCCTATTTTTGGGCACCTTCTCTCAATCCACACACACACCCCAAGACACCTGAAATGCAATGCCGACCCTTTGTCCTGATATGTGCAGCCACCCATGTCCCCACTAAAACCAGAAAAGGAGATGGCTACAATGCATAGAATGAGATTCTTTTAATGGCTTTTCATGACAACTGAGTGGCTGCTAATCTCACAGCCATTTAAAAATTTCAAACTTTACTTTTTTTCAAATTGCCATATAAAATAAGCTGAAGACTATATTTCCTAGTTTATTTTTAAAATTCTCAGAAATCTTTTAAAAACCTTAGCTCCTCTGAGGCCCACTTAATGCTTTGCTTCTTCTAAGGAAATGAATGAACCCCAGACACATACTATGCATACTAATGTATGATGCAAAGAATTACAGAGAGCTTGGCCTAAGAAGAGATGATTGGTAGACTTTACCTCAACTGTCATGTTGCATTTTTAAGAGCAATTTTCAGATGTTAGGAGAATGGCTAAATCAGCATTTTAATAAAGCCACAGTGCCAGATCATGATGAGCTTATGTTAATAATAGATGCATATTCCAGATGAATCTCTTGGAAGAGATATCTGAAAAATATTTGCTTACTTAAAAGTTGCTACATGAATATAAATCAAGAATCATGTTTTCAAAGACAAGCAACATTTCTGAGTTAACCTTAATTTCAAGCTTATGCAAATAAAAAAATCAAACCAAGCCTAATTAATAAAATCAAGAATGTCTGCATGTTTGAATTATGCAAACTGGTACCACATCTATTATATCTTTTTATCCTTAAAACACATTGGAGAGGTTTAAAGGGCAAAGAGGTTTAGTTGGTCACCTGATGTGAAGAACTGACTCATTAGAAAAGACCCTGACGCTAGGAAAGATTGAAGGCAGGAGGAGAAGGGGATGGCAGAAGATGAGATGGTTGGATGGCATCACCAGGAGCTGATGATGGACAGGGAAGCCTAGAGTGCTGCAGTCCATGGGGTAGCAAAAAATCAGACACAGTTGAGAGACTGAACTGAACTGAAAGGCAAAGATACATTCCATTTGGTTGGCATAATATTGTGTATGGATTTGTGAGTTCTGCTAGGAATCAAGATGTGGTATAGGAGAGAGTCTGAAATCTCAGTGAGAGAAAGTAGAGTAATAAGCTGGTAGTGGAGGGACTGCTTCCTAAGGAAGGTGGCTAGTTGTCCAAACAATAGAGAAAGTTAGAACCTAGCCAATAACATGTCAGTATCCAAGAAGGTCTGATATGATGGGTGGGGTTCGTAATTATATTACCGGGAGGTCACAGTATCAAAAATAGTGTGCTACGGTTTGAGGTTTGCAGCTGGGTAAAAATGGAATCTCTGTGTACCGTTGGCTGACACATTAAAGCAAAAGCTAAACTGTCTAGATTGCAATGGAGCTAACACAGATACACCAGAAAATCTGAAGTTACATAAAATTGGTAAGCATGGGAGCCAGGCTGGGGCAGGAGTGGGGAGTAAGACATGGACAGGGGATTTAGGCACTGCCTGCCTTATCCATTATACATTCTTGACTAGAATGTAGATGTCTTAAAGATTATTCTGGGCATAAAGGAGGCTCATTTCAGCAGCTCAAGATTAGTCCTGGCCCAGTGACCTGTCAGCATAGTTTGGGCTAATTAAGAAACTGGGTGAGCTGGATTCTGAAGGTGATATCTTGATGCTGGAACTTGGAGCTAACACAGATACACCAGAAAATCTGAAGTTACATAAAATTGGTAAGCATGGGAGCCAGGCTGGGGCAGGAGTGGGGAGTAAGACATGGACAGGGGAATTAGGCACTGCCTGCCTTATCCATTATACATTCTTGACTAGAATGTAGATGTCTTAAAGATTATTCTGGGCATAAAGGAGGCTCATTTCAGCAGCTCAAGATTAGTCCTGGCCCAGTGACCTGTCAGCATAGTTTGGGCTAATTAAGAAACTGGGTGAGCTGGATTCTGAAGGTGACATCTTGATGCTGGAACTCAAGGACGTGTGGGGAGACAGAAAAACAAGAGGGTTCAGAGCAGTTACATAATTGGCTAAAGTACGTTAACCGCAGTGCTAGGATTAGAATGTGGGTGTCCTAGTTTCATGCTTTCACCTTTGTCCTACAGCAAAGACAAAATATTCCGCTGAAATAACCTTGTGGTAGAAAGGCACTGATTTTTTCAGGCTATAATATTCAAGATATATCTAGATTCAAGCAAATTTCTGAGACCCTGGAGATATTTGCAAATAGAAAGGTCTTGCTGGGACAAGACCTATTTGATTTTTTTAGGGCAGAGACACACATTTTCCACTCAGGCTGCACATTAGAGTCATCTGGAAAGCTATTAAAACTATGAATGTGGGACTTCCTTGGTGGTGCAGTGGCTAAGACTCTGCATTCCCAATGCAGGGGGCTCAGGTTCGATCCCTGGTCAGGGAACTGGATCCCACATGCTACAATTAAACATTTTGCATACCACAATTAAGTTTGCAAGCTACAACTAAAGATTCCATATGCTCCAACTAAAAGAACCCTCTAGCTGCAACAAAAATGGAAGATCAAAGATCCCATGTGCCACAACTAGGACCCAGTGCAGACAAACAAAACAAAACAAAACAAAACTATTAATGATGCCAGAGGAATCCTTCTCAAAAAATTCAGAGTGCATTAATCTGGGATGGAACTCAAAGAATTAATGCATGCAGCATCCAATAACTATTTGTACAGTTGTCTCCTGACTGCAAAAAATAAATAAATAAATAAATAAAGGGGTTGCACGTTCTAGGGAAAGGTAACTCCTGAACCTGCCATTGATTAATGTGTGACCTCACTTAATCTCTTTGCTTCGACTTTCTTTACTATAAAACATGTCTTCACTCCTTATAGGATTACCATGTGGATCCAAAGATAATGCAGTGTAAACTAAAGATTATAAACCCCCTAAGGAACTCTACAGACACTGTTATAAGGTCCCCGAGTCTGATGCTGTGTGAATGAGATCTAAGTTCAATGGGGATGCATTCTGTATAGAAGCATTCAAAGACGACAATTATATTAAGCCAGTCCTTTCTTAGTTGTTCATTTCTCTTAACAACAGGACAAAACTGGAGGAAAGCCTGAGGTGATTATATTTTATTCTAAATTCTTTCAAATATGAACTTGAGAGAAGAGATGTTCTGCCCTTCTGCTTGGGTTTGATGTGAAAATCAAAGTACTCCGCCTCAGCAGGGTGAATCTTGGCTGGTTTTGCAGAAAAGGGATCAAAGTGGGTAGATCTTCAATCTGGTGCTGCCTCAGAGTCCACTGGAACAATGGTTCTGAGGGACCCTGCCCCAGGCTTATGGAATCAGAATATCCATGGGAAAAGGCTGGTCATCTGTGGCTCTCATATGCTGCCCTGGTGATGCTTCCGCTTCCTGCACATCCCTGGACATAAGTGAAGAGTGTAGGGGAATCACAGATATAGCTCAGGGATTCTCAAACTTTAATGTGCATGTAAATCACCTGGAGATTCTGTTAAAATGTGACTTTGGAGACAACAGGCCCTGTGTGAGTCCCAACACTGCCTTTTTAACAAACTTTCAGGTAAGGGAGATACTTCTGGCCATGGACCACATTTTGAGGAGTGAGGATCTTGGTGACATATAAAAGGAAGGTGGAAACAAAAACCTCCTTTGGTGAACAGTTTATGGGGATTTCACCCGTGAATAATCCGGTAATTGGAGGATGAACCTCAAAGCACCTCACTTCTGTTCCTATTTAATGAGCAGTTGGTTAAAGATCATGAATTCCTGCTGTCAAATGATCTGGGAGTTGATGGAAAGCAAGGTGAAAATTTTGAATCTCCTAAAACTCTATTTCTAATGTGAAGAAGCATCACAGACAATCTCATCATCCACAGCAATTTCTATTTTTTTGGTGTTTGGTTTAAGATTTACTAGTACTGCATATGCAATGACATCACATCTGAATTTGTACCTATTAAGAGGTACAAAAGAGATGACAAAGATGCTATGCATGGTGAATGGTAGAGCACTGGAAATACCTGCTGACTGAAAGGCTTTTCAAAGTAGATTAATTGCTGTTCATTTCTGTGGTACCCTAAGAAGGTCTGACACTACACAGCTTTTGAAATAGGACATACAGCATCCTTTACAATGGATTTCATGCCATTACCCAGTATCCCACTGATATAATAAAAGGCTGACTCATTTCCTTTCCTCTGCATGATCTGTTACAATAGAAACTGGGATACCATATGCTGGGTTTAAAACACTCAGTATGGTCCTGCTGACTGAAAGGCTTTTCAAAGTAGATTAATTGCTGTTCATTTCTGTGGTACCCTAAGAAGGTCTGACACTACACAGCTTTTGAAATAGGACATACAGCATCCTTTACAATGGATTTCATGCCATTACCCAGTATCCCACTGATATAATAAAAGGCTGACTCATTTCCTTTCCTCTGCATGATCTGTTACAATAGAAACTGGGATACCATATGCTGGGTTTAAAACGCTCAGTATGGCCAGCAGCTCTTGGTGATGCTGCCAGCTTTAAGGTAATCATAGCCTAGAGAAGCAATGAGAGAATCACTGCTGGACAGTTTGCACTGGGGGGTTTTGAGTAATTGGGGAGATTTTATCAGATAATCATTGACTCCACTGCCCCAAACTGATGGATGTCTGTCATGGTCTCATATAACCTTCAAGACCCACTTGGTTGTTGTCTCGCAAATTCCCTTGCCTTGCCCGCTTTGCCCACAGTATTACTGAGCTCACAGTTTCTAATACAGTCCGTAATGAGAATATTTATTTCCTTGTCTTTGCCATCAAGACTGTCAGGGATGTCAGCACAGCTCAAGAAACTGGATTTCAGAGCTGCTGACTGCTGCCAGCAGAGACAAGCAAATTTCAATGAGTGTCTACAGAAATTTTTAATATATTTCTCAGTGGGAAGGGGAAAGCATTCAGGTGCCTCATTGCAGAGAAGCACAGCAGCACTTTGTGTGTTTTGCCCTTCCTAAAGATATCAGTATACCGGGAGGTAGTGAGGTATTTTTTTTCTCAATATGCTACACGATTAATTTTCCGAGTTGCTGCCATGTTGTGAAAGCTTAACACTGTGAAGGTAGCCTGCAGAAGAAATTAGCAAAATCTTCTATTCTTATTTTGATCAGATTTCGTACTAAGAGAGCTGTTAGTGTGAATGAACATCACTTTAAATATATATTCAGTTAACTGTTTTCCTCATATAAAGGACAGGATTCCAGTAATGCAAATATAGTGTATAGACATATTTAGTCTTTATTTAGCTATTATTATGTAGTGATAGAATTAAAAACGATCTGAGAAATTTCTTTTAATCTCTTCATTTAGAGATTAATGAATGTTGCATAGATAATTTGAACATAGTAGTCCAATATCTAGTAATGATCTGAAACAGAGCCAGGACCAGAACTCATGGCCTGGACTCCACATTTAATGGTTCTGATACTAACTTGGAGAGAAAAGGAAGTCCTAAAGAATAAACCCGTTTCTTCAGAACACAAACTCCTGAAATCTAATCTGGATTCTCTGTTAGTTTCCCAAAAACCAGAAACCCTAACAATTCTATACCCTCCATTGAGACTTGGAGGGGTGGCCTGCCTTTTCCACCTGCTTTTGCATTCTTCAGGCCTGAAATGCAAGCCTTGCAGCTGTTTTGCTATTAAATAATTGTTATTTGCTGCTAAGAATGTTAGCTAGGGCATTAGGCATGAAGGAAAGGTTAAACTTTTGAAGAAAGGAAAAAAATAAAATAATGTTTTCAAATTCTCAGTTTAAAATATTTTCTTTTTCAGTCATGAGTAATGCCAAATGGAAAATTAAGGTAATAACAAGGAAGGCAGATATCAAACTTTACCCAGAAAGACCACAAATGGAGTTTATCAGTCTTGTCAACACAAACTGTCATGGAATCCTAATAAATATCACTATTAAGCTTAAAGACTACTGAACTCTGCGTGCAGTCAGACTCCCCTTTCAGTCGTCATTAGTCCTTTTAGTAGACACTACAAGTTACCTACACAGCATTTCTCCATATTCTCCCTTATTCAAAATTATGGGTTTTTTAGGGCCATCCCACATCTGTATAAAATACTTGAGTTTTCCCTTTTGCCACTGGGGTGATCAATGAAATATACATACAAGTCCTTGGACAAAGCAAACTTTCCATAATACAAAGGCAATTTACAATGGAGAAACACCTGACATTTGTCCCGGCCTCTTCTCATTTCTGCCTTGGAGCATGTCCTGCCCTGTTCCCCTCTCCTGCCCTGTTCCCCCCTCCTGCCCCCGCCACTCACCCATTAGAAACTTCAGAGAAGAATCAGAGAAAGGGCTTGAGTCCTGGTAGATGCACCTAAGAAGTAGTGCCAACTTTACACTATATAACTTTGGACGTCCTGTGTGTGTGAGGACAGCACAAACATAAGTCCATGGAAGCCAGTGTTAGCTTTGTTTTCAGAGACCTGAAATCAAATGCATTCCTAACTGATCTAGTCATTATGTGTGCTCACAACATCACCCTGGTTCTGGGTCTGATCCCTTCACAGACACACAGTGAGATGAAATGAAGCAAGGCTGTCCTTTAATACAACCAAGTTGGCAGCAGTGCTGGCGATTTACCTACGTGGTTTTATCAAGCAACAGGATTCTGATTTTGATTGACTCAGGTGTCTTTCCCCGTGTGCCAGGTAGACAGCAGCAGGATGGATCATTTGCACAATCGGATATTTTCTTATTCTAATTGTGGGAGGTACTACCAACGATGCTTCCTCCACACAGAGGTACTTTGGGAATCTCTACAAATGACACTGTCCCCCAAGCTGATGTCACGGGAGAACAATCAGCAAGCAAAACAGCAGCCAGTGAAGTGTGCACATTTGGGTGCACTTAGTTACCTCCAGAATGGGCTGGTGGGCCACACAGCAGCACCATCCCTTGACCTTGGCGGACTGACACAGTGCTTCTCGTTCTTGGCTTAAAGTTTTCAAGATCTGTTGGGAGAAATAAAGGAAAAGAGGTTTAAAATGTAACGCATTATGAGAAGGTAACATTACTTCAAAAAGAAGGTAAGAGTCTTTACAGCACCCAGATCAGGGAAATTCAACTTAAACTTTTCTGTGTTATTGTCTCATCCACCTAGATTTTATAGCTAGACTGTAAGGTAGCCACCTGGCATACGTACTTATTTAGATAAAAAACAGTTAACATCAAATAAAGTTAATAAACTCAGTTCCTTATTCATACTAGCGGCATCTTAAGTGCTCAGGGGCTACACACAGTCAGTGGTTTCCACACTGGACAGTAGACAGAGAGAACGTGTACATCACTGCTAAAAGTTTCACCAGTACATGTCTGCCTGGAGACACCAAGGCTTAATTGGGCTAAGTGACCTCCCTAGCTTCTATCTGTACTTACATATATCATAATCAGGATGCAAATTTGCATTTTCTGATAGTCAGTTCCTTGCTTCACAAACCATTTCATTGCATGCAGTTATATTTCTTACTCTATGTGTATCTAGAATAT
This sequence comes from Madoqua kirkii, assembly GCA_006408675.1. Lineage (NCBI taxonomy): Eukaryota > Metazoa > Chordata > Mammalia > Artiodactyla > Bovidae > Madoqua > Madoqua kirkii. The sequence goes on along the minus strand of SJYC01010084.1, from coordinate 880 downwards.
GACTCTCTGATCACCACACAAACACACATACATATAATGTGTAAGTAGACATTTGTATACATATTTACAATTGTTTTAATGTTCCTGGGTATTTTAAACTATTTACAGGGTACTGACCAAGGTTCTGTTTGGAATAAAATTTCCCTTTCTCAAGGAGGTCAAATTTGGTTAGAGAGATAAGACATTACAAGCCTAAATAGTGCAGCTTGAGTCAGTAAATACAGTTACCAATAAAAAGGAGTTAATATAAGAATGACAGAAAGTGAAGAGGAGCTAAAAAGCCTCTTGATGAAAGTGAAAGAGGAGAGTGAAAAAGTTGGCTTAAAGCTCATCATTCAGAAAACGAAGATCATGGCATCCGGTCCCATCACTTCATGGGAAATAGATGGGGAAACAGTGGAAACAGTGGCAGACTTTATTTTTTTGGGCTCCAAAATCACTGTAGATGGTGACTGCAGCCATGAAATTAAAAGATGCTTACTCCTTGGAAGAAAAGTTATGACCAACTAGATAGTATATTCAAAAGCAGAGACATTACTTTGCTGACTAAGGTCTGTCTAGTCAAGGCTATGGTTTTTCCTGTGGTCATGTATGGATGTGACAGTTGGACTGAAAGAAAGCTGAGCACCAAAGAATTGCTGCTTTTGAGCTGTGGTGTTGGAGAAGACTCTTGAGAGTCCCTTGGACTGCAAGGAGATCCAACCAGTCCATTCTGAAGGAGATCAGCCCTGGGATTTCTTTGGAAGGAATGATGCTAAAGCTGAAACTCCAGTACTTTGGCCACCTCATGAGAAGAGTTGACTCACTGGAAAAGACTCTGATGCTGGGAGGGCAGGAGGAGAAGGGGATGACCGAGGATGAGATGGCTGGATGGCATCAC
>SJYC01010082.1:0-29721 GCA_006408675.1 Madoqua kirkii | reverse complement strand
ATATTTCTGTACTAATGAACACTTTAAAAAGTATATTATGGTTTTGTATTTGTTTTGCGTTTTTGGTCTAGCTGATTCTTTTAAACTGTAGCTACAAAACACTTACAAAAGGAGAAAGTATAATGAATTCCTATGTGCTACTCTTCTGTTTCAATAATTATCAACACCTATTCGTTTAGTTTTACCCACATCACCAACCTCTCTACTGGACCATTTTGAATCTTTGCAGACATTAACTATCCTTACCTATCTTGTTTATCATCATTAACTATCTCCATATATCTCTCTAAATCATTTTAAACACAATCAAAATATTACTGCACACACACAAATTGAGTATTTCTCAATATTACAGTCTAATTCAGTTCAGTTGCTCAGTCGTGTCCGACTCTTTGCAACCCCATGAATTACAGCATGCCAGGCCTCCCTGTCCATCACCAACTCCTGGAGTTCAGTCAAACTCATGTCCTTCGAGTAAATGATGCCATCCAGCCATCTCATCCTCTGTTGTCCCCTTTTCCTCCTGCCCCCAATCCCTCCCAGCATCAGAGTCTTCTCCAATGAGTCAACTCTTCGCATAAGGTGGGCATAGTATTGGAGTCTCAGCTTTGGCATCATTCCTTCCAAAGAACACCTAGGGCTGATCTTTAGAATCTAATTAGTGGTCAAATTTTCCTTGATTACCTTACAGATTTTTTTATGGTGTCATCAGTACAATGAAACAAGGTCAGTATACTTCATCAAGCTGATATTACCCTTAAGTCTTTGAAAATTAACCTATGAGTTCTCCCTCCACCTTTTTTTTTTATTATTATTACAATATATTCTTTGAAGAAATTGCCAGATTTCTTCAGCCAGATTGTGTTAGGTTCCTATGTCTTAGAGTAGAGAATTCTAGTTTCATACTAGAAAGATGGTGGTTCAATGGTAGAAGAATCCACCTGCAAATCAGGAGACACAGGAGACATGGGTTCAGTCCCTGGGTCAGGAGACCCCCTGGAGGAAGTGGCAACCCACTCCAGTATTTCTGCCTGGGAAATCCTATGGACAGAGGAGCCTGGTGGGCTATAGTCCATGGGGTCACAAGAGTCAAACACAACTTAGTGACTAAACAAAAGCAACTAGTAAGATAATTGTTATTATACTTGCTCATTCTGTGGCTTATGATGAGTACTACTGAACAGAAGAGGTCACTATGACAAGGGTCAGGAAAGTATGTTTAAAAGATATGGATCAACAATCGATATAAGGATGACATCTACAGAGAAGAAACAACAAACATTTGCAAGGACTTTGTTTTTCTATTACACCAGGACATGCAAACTAAGACTCTTGGAGAATGGTTTTAAAAAAACTATAAATTTAAATCCCAATTAAAATTATACTTATAACAGTTCCTAGTAATAATGTAAAGACTCTGAAAGTTATTTGATTTTTAGACAGTTCAATTCTCAATGTCTCTGTTATGGTCCATTGGTAAAAATGCTCCACTTCAGAAATACTGACTTATATATGTGTAAATGTAGGTAGCCCTCACCTAATAACCATATATGTACATACAAGACAAACATATGGGAGAATACTATGTTTGGCACTATAAAGTTTCTTTCAACCTCACTACATAAGAAAGCATTAACCTAAGTTTTACTCCTGGGACACTTTAAATATACTACTAAGCTATAATAGTGTTTAGTTTTATAAATAAAACCATGAAAACCTGTAGACCTTGTTGCAGCTGTAACAATGCCAACAGCAATACTTCTATTTTAATTCCCAGGAAGTTATGCCTCAACTACTACACAAGTACAACTATCATATTAGAAAAGAAATAACAGCCCCAGAAGAATGTGCACGGCCCCACCTACCATAGACCTGGGCTTGCTGATGGCCACCAGACTAGTGAGGAAGTCTTCGTCGTGCAGCTGGCTGAAAACATGGGCGTCATAGGCTACCATAATGGAGATTTCTTCCATCATCTTGCCAGCTGGTCTTTCCACAGCAGCAGCTGCTATCCCGGCTCCAGACCAGACTATCCAGGGGAAAATCCTATTGAGCTTGGTGCCAATGCACACACCCACCTGAGTTTGAGGGGGTGGAGTGCCAAAAATCCAGAGGAGGGGAAAAAAAAAAAGCAGCTGCTATCATAGGCTTGTCTAGCAATTCACCCCCACTAGAAAACTGAGGGAGGTCTCTTATCTATGGAGGAAGTATATACTATAAACACCTTTTGCATTCTTAACAGAGCAGCTAGAAAATTTAGTTTTTAGAAATCTTCTTTAAACTTCAAAAAAGTCTCCTAAATGGAAATATTCTAGAGCAAAAATGGAAAAAAAAAAAATAAAAAGGAAACCAAAAACCACAAAAATTGATGTTATGTTCTTGATAATCAGAATTTTTTTTTATCTTCTTACTTCAGTATTACTTATACCAAGATGTGTCTTCTTGGAGAAGATTAGCTCCACTGAAAGAAAGGTGTTGGGGGCGGGGATTACCTGTGATCAAGGAGTGTACTGCCGACAGCACCAGTTGCTGCTAAAATTTACCAGGAGAGGACTGTGTATTAAATGTGCAGCAGAAAATAAAGCATTCGTGGTAACCAATAGAGGGGCTCCAGTTCCAGCAGGAAGTAGCTAGCTGTCTGTCCCAGGGCAAGTCACTTAACCTCCCAAGGTTTCACTTTCCTCATGGTCATGTAAATTGAGAGGGACTGAATAGATGAGAGATTTTCCTGTGTGCTCAGTCAAAAGCAGTGTGTCCTCTGTCTCTTATACACATCTAAGATGTGTCTTCTTGGAGAAGATGTAGATTTTCTTACTGCTTATTTTTTTCACAAAAAATAAATAGATGGCAACATTTAATTTTTCAGAATTTATTGAATTCTTGGTGTAATTAATTATATCAAGAAGTGTGAAAGGGAAAAAAAAGGTTCCTTTTCCCCTCTGAGTATTTCTGTTAAAAACAAAAAGTACCAAAATATAAAAATGAAACAGACTGCAATATCAGTTAATAACCATTTCCTCTTCTCCCACTAAAAAAACAACAAATATTTTAAACAGAATTCTTGATTTTGAGAGAATTTAGTTTTCCACTGTTATTCTGAAAACAACAAAAGATTGTCATTTCCAAACTAATTATTATTCTCCCATGATAAAAGTTCTCTTTGTCTATTTTTAAGCTTAGAGATTTCTTTTAATTACCCAAATCAGCAGATAGTAATAAACTATGGTGCCTTAGCTATGAGAAGCATATTTTTAAGTACAGCTGGAGACAGTAAATGAACCTCAACGTGCCCTGATGAGAAATGTGAAAACTGTCCAAATTATCATTACAAGGTTGCCTAAATCACCAGGAAATATAATGTAGGCTAATTCCATGGGGAAAGTATTAAGCAAATAAAAAGGGAGGAGGGCAGATAAAGCTCCTCCCGAAGTTGTTTTGCCAGTATTTCTAATTAAGCTATTATCTTCTCTGCTTTTTCCAAAGTATGACAGTGCAATACTATGAGAAATATTTGTTAGAATTAGAAATCAACTGGGAATGTTCATCTTTAATCAAATACAATGTTTAGTCCTAATTACTCATAGCAGTATTATGTTATTTAGTTTGCTTGTTTTTCAGAAAACAAGATTTGGAATGAAATTTCTAGTGCCTATTTTCCCTTGTCTTTCCAAAGTATTTCCACCTAGATGAACATGATTACTTAAATAGTACCCTGTTCTATTTAAATGTGATTAGAAGAGTTCTGCAACTACCATAGCATTCTGGATTACAAACACAAATGTACACACACTCGCTCACATACACAGAAGGGGGAAAATACCTTACTGCCAGCAAACAGAAGCAAGACTAATAGGCTTATTTAAACAGAAAATGCAATACTTTAAATAAATCCTCAAGATTAAAACAGCTTCAAACTGTGTTGACCTATGCTGGAGCTGGTAAAGCATTTTCACTTCACTTTTTTTTCCCCCTACAAGGCAGTTGTGCCTTTTAAAGCATTATTTTTCTTAAAAATTCTTCCCGCACTAAACACTGACTAACCAGGTAAAGATTAAATGATCATCAGGAGACAAGGTACACTAAAGCGTCAGGCAGTTCATACCTTTTTAATTCCTTTTTATCTTTTCAGAAGTACTTGAAAAGATACTGTGACTCCCTTCGTGCATTCACTAGCACCAGAAGGCTTCCGATTTATCTCGCAGGACCACTTTCTAGCTGTGAAAGCAATTCCTCTGGCTTTCATATTTTCCCTGGCTCCAGTGACTCAGGGCTTCCACACTGGTATCTGAATCAGGTGCACTGACAAAGACACCTGTTGTGGAAGGTAAAGAAACCACTTCCCATAATGCCTTATTCCCTGCTGGCAACCGCCCAGGGGCAAACAAGAATTATGACTGCATTTGAGCAGTTGCCTGTGCAGCCTGGGAGAACACATTCGGTTTAACAATAGGTAATCTTGGTTAAGAACACTCATAACCAAGAAAAAAAAAAGGAAGGACCAGGGAAAACAGTAGTAAATAGTTTTAGGTACTGTGTTATAAAGTCATAAAACTGTTAAGGCATTGGGGCTAATGGAGTGCAAAACACTTTTAGAAATATAATCAAAGGCTGTAAAGACGGTTTTAAAACGACAAAGAAGCTAACCACTTCAAATAATTAAGTCCTTTTAGAGCTCCACGTGGGTTGTTAGGTAAACAATTAGGTACTTTTACAAAGCTCCTGATTTATTATCTTCAAAAGACTGTTCTAATTGGCCAGAGTGCCTTAGAATTATCCCTGACAGTTTGTACCTCAATCCAAGAGGTCTTCTCGAATAGCCACACTGCATACGCTTTCTAAAGCAAAGGCTCCCTAAGTTTTGCACACATCCTTCATTTTCTGTCACCCTTAAAAATTCCTCCAGATTTCACAGTCTGGGAAACAAAAATTTAAATGTCCTTTTTTCATACAGTTAAATGTATATCTGTGGTCCCCCCCAAAAAAGCATACTTCTATGGCTGATTCATGTTGATGTTTGCCAGAAACCAAAATTCTGTAAAGCAATTATCTTTCAATTAAAAAAAAAATTTAGCAAACCAATGATCTATTTTTTTAAAAACTGTTTTTATACTACCTTTTTCTCTTTTCCTAAAGATTCTTTTCTTCAGTCTCAGAAATAAACAGCTATTACCCCGCTTCCAGACTTCAGGAGTCACTGTACACAGTCATGTTTACATACAGGAAGTATTTCACTGCCTTGCAACACATCTTTCTGACTCGTTTGGCTTTTCCCCAGTGAACTGAGACCCACCGATCTCCCCGGATGGTTCCCACCTGAGCTTCTGCAGTCACTGACTTCACACCACTCAGCTCCACTGAAAGAAAGGTGTTGGGGGCGGGGATTACCTGTGATCAAGGAGTGTACTGCCGACAGCACCAGTTGCTGCTAAAATTTACCAGGAGAGGACTGTGTATTAAATGTGCAGCAGAAAATAAAGCATTCGTGGTAACCAATAGAGGGGCTCCAGTTCCAGCAGGAAGGAGCTAGCTGTCTGTCCCAGGGCAAGTCACTTAACCTCCCAAGGTTTCACTTTCCTCATGGTCATGTAAATTGAGAGGGACTGAATAGATGAGAGATTTTCCTGTGTGCTCAGTCAAAAGCAGTGTGTCCTTTTCCACTCCAGTAAATAGGCTTATTGGAGGATTTGAAGGTGAGAATACCTTTTTAATCTCTATCAGAATGAAACACAAAGGGTAACATTAATCCCAAATGTTAGGGAAGTACCCCCCACGGTTGCTATAATGTGTCCCAACAAATGCCTTCTAATTGTACCCTAAATTGGATTTTCTAATATCAACTCTTTTGCTTTTAAAAGATTTGGTGACAGTTGCTTCACTTTTTATTAGTTAATCTTTACAGTCTTTCTATTCAGAAGCCAAACTGGCTACAAAATAACTTTCAAAAGGCTTCTAGATCTCATTAAGATAAAAAAATTAACAAATATTAATAAATATCTCCAATGATTTTTGAATGCTATTTAAAAATTTTTTACAGATTTTACTCTGTTAGCTGATTTTGTTCCAATGGCCATTTTTCTGGGATTATTTCTATTTAACAAAAATATAACCGGGTCATAGTAAATGAGTGTAGTCTAATAAACCATTCCTGGCCTTCAGAGAACATCTATTCTCAAGAGCCAAATTTAGTAAAAGCCAAAACAAAAATCAAGAGAAGCCTGAATAAGACGTGAACATTTTGTTTTTCTGTATTCTCCCCAAATGCAGGAAAGTAAAGTAGTTTAATTATGGAAGCAGTATTTTGTTATCCACCATCAAAGCAGCAAATACATTTAAAAAATGAACACACACCATTAAAAAATTATCTCACCTCACAAGAGTGGCTTTAAAGACCATTTCTCCCATGCCTCAGGTTCTACCTGTTGAACACAAGTCATCACAACAGCCATAAAATCAGGATAAGATAGGAGACAAAACCACCAGGACAAAAATATGGCCTAGAGGACAGAAAGGTCTCCTATGCCCCCACCACGTACTGACAAAGCCTAGTAGAGACGGTTTTTTCTTCCCGAGGGGTTCGTCTAATCATTCAGTAGCAACTTTATAGATTCAATTAATAATATAATAGATTCAATTCAATATAAATATTCTTGGAGTATACATGACTCAGTTTTAACAGAGCGTCACAAAATGTTCATGGTATTGACATAGAGGTAAAGAACTCTAAGAAAGACAAAATTCTACCCTTTCTTAATCACAGAAAAGCAATATTCCATGGTGGTTTCTCCTTACATGTAGGCGTACACATTACTAAAACCCAAGTGCTCCCAGTGGAGGAACAAGAGATAAAATGAGAGAAAAACCATAGCAGTATCAATAGAAGAAAACTTTTCAGAAGATTCTGGATTTCAGAATAGTCCAGTAACATACTGAGTTTTACAAAAGGAAAAGAACAAGAAGTAGAAGATAAATAAAAGAAATCTTGGTTCTTTTCAAAATCATGCAAATGTAAATAAAGAAAACCATTATTCTTGGTCAAATTCCAACCGTTCAGCTCATTATCTTTCTTATCTTTGCCAGTAATTGCTAGGCAAATTCAAAACCTCAGAAAACAGATTATTTAAAAAAAAAAAATCCCTTGAGTTAAACCAAGAAAACAAAAACCAGTGGGACACAAATACTTGCTTAACTGTTATACTGGGTATCTTACTTCTTCATTTGCATCTCACTGCAAAGAATGATGGTGAGGTACATTCCAGACTATGAAAGAGCAGCTGCAAGCTTTAACAAGTCAGCTTTCTACCACATTTGTAACTCTAAAACCCACAGCTAACTATTAAAAACAAGACAACAGGTCCAACATGGAGTCCCTTATGCTAAAGCCTCATGTCACCAAAGACTGCTACAGGTTCTGTTCTCCCAGAAACGAAATCTTAAATGAGGAAGCACCTGATCAGCACTAGTTAGGTAATCTGCCAGACAGGGCAGGTGAACTTCCCCTAAGGGAAGTGATCTTGCAGGGACCACTCCACTTTTTTTCTAGTGTAACTTTCTTGGTTCTGCTCCATTCTGCCTATAAAAGTACAGCTCCTCAGAGTGCCATTCTATCTGCTAGACTGGCTGCTTCCCATGCACGAATTGTTGAATAAAGCCAGTGAGATGTTTAAAATTTACTCACTTGAATTTTGTTTCTTAATATATTCACTTAAATTTTACCTAACCAAAAATAAGTATTTCAAGTACTCCTAAGCATTCACTGTGGAAGCCTGGCTTGGGGATTTTGACCATTACTTTGCTACTGTGTGACATAAGTGCAACTGTGTGGTCATTGTAGCAAAGCAGCACACTAGCAAAGTAATGCTCAAAATTCCCCAAGCCAGGCTTCAACAGTATGTGAACCATGAACTTCCAGATGTTCAAGCTGGATTGAGAAAAGGCAGAGGAACCAGAGACCAAATTGCCAATATCCTCTGGATCATCAAAAAAGCAAAAGAGTTCCAGAAAAACATCTACTTCTGACTTATTGACTACGCCAAAGCCTTTGACTGTGTGGATCACAATAAACTATGGAAAATTCTTAGAGATGGGAATACCAGACCACCTGATCTGCCTCCTGAGAAATTTGTACACAGGTCAAGAAGCAACAGTTAGAACTGGACATGGAACAACAGACTGGTTCCAGATCTGGAAAGAAGTACGTCAAGGCTGTATATTGTTACTCTGCTTATTTAACTTATATGTAGAGTACATCGTGAGAAATGCTGGGCTGGAATCAAGATTGCCAGGAGAAATATCAATAACCTCAGATATGCAGGCGGAGAAGGCAAGAGCACCCCACTCTAATACTCTTGCCTGGAAAATCCCATGGACAGAGGAGCCTGGTAGACTGCAGTCCATGGGGTCACTAGGAGTTGGACACGACTGAGCGACTTCACTTTCACTTTTCACTTTCATGCACTAGAGAAGGAAATGGCAACCCATACCAGTGTTCTTGCCTAAAGAATCCCAAGGACGGGGGAGCCTGGTGGGCTGCCGTCTCTGGGGTCGTACAGAGTCGGACACAACTGATGAGAATGAGATGGTTGGATGGCATCACCAACTTGATGGACATGAGTTTCAGTAAGTTCCAGGAGTTGGTGATAGGACAGGGAAGCCTGGTGTCCTGCAGTCCATGGGGTTGCAAAGAGTCGAGCACGACTGAGCGACTGAACTGAACTGAAAGCATTCACTGCTATTTGCTATTAATATTACCCTCAGTGAGGATGGTTTCAAACACAATCCAGGAATACAAGTAATGCTGCATATTATCTCATTTTGAGCAGAATATACAATTGAATTTTAATTACAAATACCTTCATCTTAATTTCTAAAGCATTTGAGTAACTTTTAAAAAGTTTTACTGACCACTAAATCAAACCATTCCATATGGAGTATGTTTCACATTCCTTTTTTTTAAAGGTCAGAAGGTAGGTTTAGGGAACAATGAACTGTAAGCTCCTTTTCATTCAAGTGTTCATTTGTCTCAAGTTCTTCCTGTAGGGCTGGTACCCAACCTGGATAACTCCCTTCCAAATAAGCCCTCAGATCCCAGTAGTAGGTCATACACTGGAGCGTGAAGCCGTGGACTTGGCTAAAATTCTGCAGTTAAAACAGGAAGAATTTCATGGTATGTGAATTATATCAATAAAAATAAAAACAGCAGCATTTACGGAATGCCACAACATCATGAGATGGGCTTATAGATTTGTAATATTGTAAAATATAACTAGTTATAATAATGACTGGAGGAAAAGGGGACGACAGAGGATGAGATGATTAGATGACATCACTGAACCAATGCACATGAGTTTGAGCAAGCTGTGGGAGACAGTGAAGGGCAGGGAAGCCTGGTGTACTGCAGTCCATGGGCTTGCAGAGTCAGACATGACTGAGCGACTGAACCACAACAACTTACACTAAAATTCTTCTGTAATAGCTAGTGTTCAATAAGTACTCACTCTGCCCTAGACACAGATTCTCATTTAATCTTCACGTAAGTCAACGAACTAGGTACCACAAATATCCTTGCTTTATAAATGAAGTAACTAAAGTGTGGAGAAGTTTAGGGATTTGACTCTGTTCTTAACAGTTAGAAATGGAATTGACAGGACTCCAAAACCAGCCTGTCTGGCTGCAAAGTGTGTGCCGTGCCCTTCATGACTAAAGTAAGATAGGGGAAGCAAGCAAACATCCAGGGAGGATCAGCCCTGAGCCAGACACCATTGCTCCTCCCATGCTGGGATCTCCTTCACACTCACACGCTTCAGGTTACGCAACATGATGCACTGTATTTGTCGAGTAACAGTAGGACTATAGTAGAATTAAGTCCTTCTGCAGACAGGAAAGTCTTCATGGGGAAAACAATGGCTTAGTTTTCATAAGCAAAGTAATTTTTTTTAAAGAAAAAATAAAATTAGCCTGGTCAGAGTGGTGAACTGATATTGAGATACAGTAGGAAATAAGGTTTCAAAGGCAGTTTTGAATCAGCCTGTGGTAGGTTTCTAATCTCAGGTCCACAAATTTGGAATACAAGGTGTGGAGGCCAAGGGCGACCACGCAGACTGCAGGGTTTTGTCTTTCTAGCCTCCACTTTTTTTTTGGTCATTAAAGGAAGCACAGTATAATGGTTAACACAGTATAATGGTTAACAAACGGACTCCAGGGTTAAAAATACCCTGGTTTGATACAATACTTTGCCACATACTAGCTTTTTGACCATGAGCAAGTTCCACAGGCTGCCTCACTACTGGTCTTCTCATCCATGAAATGAGAAAATGATAACAGTACCGATGTTATGAGGAATAAGATAATGCATATAAAAGTCCTTACTAAGCCACCAGGCTCCATAAAGTATCTAATTAGTGATAGTTGCTATTATTATCAATATTAGTTAAAATGATGGGGAGTTCCCTGGTGGTTTAGTGGTCAGGATTCAGCACTTTCTCTGCTATGGCCTGGGTTTAATCTCTGGTCAGGGAATTGAAATTCTGCAAGTCACGCCATGTGGCCAAAAAAGAAAAAAGAGAAAAGGCTGGAGGGGTAAGATCATCTGTCAAAAACGGAGAAGAGGAGGGAATATAACCTTTAGAAATGAGGCGGGGGCTGTTCTCAGTGTATGAGGGCAGTCAGTACCTCCAGTTCTATTTTTTTTTCCAATTAATAAAAAGCTCAGGAGGGAGAAATAAAAAGTGTCACACAACTTCAATCCTGTACCTGTTTTCCCAACGCAATTAATCTTTCTAGATGTTGGTTGCTTTGTTTGGGAGTGATTTGGTAATTTACACAAATCCTTCTGTCAGAAATAATTGAAGCAGGTTAGTGGAGGTAAAAGACTGATAATGGGGTGGGAGGGGATCTCTTACAGTTAGCTTCCCTCTCCACTTCCCTCTCCAGTTTCCTGACTACAGTGCAAACAGAGCCTAATCAATTACTTTTTATTAAATCGAGCAATTGTGACAAGAACAGGGAACAAAGAGAGCATTTGTTGTATAATGATATCCACCTGTTAAAACCTGATCAAGAAAACAGTTACAATGGGCTATCATGCGCAAATGCATAATCCTTCTTCATAATGTATTATAATAAGATTTTCCAGCATTCATTTGTATTTTAGAGTCAAAAGAAATATCCTATGTAATAGTTTAGAGTAACAGTTTATCCAGAAGCTTAGAACTGACCAATAAACCTGTAATCTACTTCGGTTCAAAGATATCAACTGAATTTGATTAGGGGTGAAGGTAGAAGGAGAGGAAAAATAACACATATTTAATAGTTGTTGTGCCAGGGGTTGGGGGGGAGGCTTTAACTATCTAGTATTTCTTTTAGTTTTAACGGCAATATTGTTCGACTGGTTTTATTATCCCCAATCCACAGAAAGGGAAACCACTGCCCTAAGAGTTTAATCGGGGTCTTACCAGTAGCAAATCAGAACCATGATTAAAACTGATATACATGATTACAAAGGCTCTGGGTGTTGGCTTTTTTCATGCTTTTTGTTTTTTCTCCACCTACAACAAGTTCTTCATAACATGAATTTAACAGAGAAGAAAAACAGTTCAACTTGGAGATCCTGAAATAGAAACTTTAAAATTTCTAAAGTGAGTTTCTGTATTTCTCTTCTCTCTTGTTTTAAATATTATATTGAGGCTTCCCTGGTCACTTAGATGGTAAAGCATCTGCCTGCAATGCAGGAGACCTGGGTTCAATCCCAGGGTTGGAAAGACCCCTTGGAGAAGGAAATGGCACCTCCAGTACTCTTGCCTGGAAAATCCCATGGACAGAGGAGCCTGGTAGGCTATAGTCCATGGGGTTGCAGAGAGTCAAGACACGATTGAGCAACTTCACATATTAAATGTTTTAAATATTTTGTTTTTAATATTGTATCACTGTATATTGAAATATGAGCTAAAGCTCATTGCATCTAATAATATTTATTACTAGCCATTTGCAAATTAAAGAAAAAGAAAAGACTGGAGGCAAACTACTGACAACTGCAGTGCACAGACTAAGAGTCTGCTACAACAAAAAATACCATGTGAACTGAGACAGCATTCTCTGAACTGTCAATGGTGGCGTTTACAATGTTAAATATTAGCTTTTTCTTTGTGTTAAGAGCAACAGTGAATTGCTTAAATGGCTGGTAGTGAAATAATAAAAAGGTACTGATAATTTTTAACAGTAGTCATAACCAGCAGCCGTGGCAATGCCCTAAGCATTCTTATTTTATTCATTTTGATAAGAATTTACTTTTTATATTTCATCTAAAATTTTTTCCAAAAAAGTGATCATTTCAGGCTTAAGAAGTGCTAGCAAGTGTCATCATAGAGACTCTCTCCTTAAAATCATAAAGATCATAAAAATAGCTAAAATCTTTATGCTTTAATTCCTCTTCAAACTAAGCAGGAAGTTAAGAGGGAATATTAGGGCCTGCATAGCTGACTAAAGGTTTCATTTTCAGTCACTGAGTCTAATATGACAACCACCTTCAGGCCTAAGGATATACATATTCTGCAAAACATCTTTTATTTTAAATGTTCACTGAGATCTAAGTAAAGCTTCATATATTTAGGTGAGGAAGGCCTAGTTTAACTAGGTTAAGTAGTTTACTAGTTAACCTGATGCATAAAGGATCAGAGGCAAAATAAGCAGCCATTAATTTCTAGAATTTCTGGCTTATGCATTCCTTACTGCAGGCATGCTCAGTTGCTCAGTTGTGTCCAACTCTCTGTGACCCCTTGGGCTTCGTCTCTGTCCAGGCTTCTCTGTCCATGGAATCTTCCAGGCAAGAATACTGGAGTGGGTTGCCATTTCCTACTCCAGGGGATCTTTCTGACCCAAGGATCAAGTCCGCCTCTCCTGAGTCTCCTGCATTGGCCAGTGTGCCATCTGGGAAGCCTACATTCCTTATTATGTTGTCTTTATTATCCTGTATTAAAATCCTCAGTATGTTCTCAAATACAAATTTTAAATATTCAAAACCGCTATGGAATTGTTGTTTTATATTAAACTTAGCATACATTTAGGGAGAATTTTAATTGTGCAATATAACATGAGATTATGACATATTTTTAGACCAACATTTAACTAAAATTGAATGGTGAAACAAAAAATTAACTAGCTGAAATTACGTTTCTATACAAACAAATCTGAATAAATGATCAGACTGTAAAACTGGATACAAATCCTTTTTAGTGGCTCGTGGACAACTTTAATTTATGTATATAATGTCTTTTGCTTCTGCTAATGGCCAACTAGTTCTTTGTCTTTTCACTACTTGTATTTCTCTTTCAAAGAGTGCAGAAACAGGGAAAGAGGGAAAAACTCTAATTAATGACTTTAACTGGTGGGTGTTGTTTTTTATCATCTATATCAAATAACTAGGCTATGGGAATAAGTTAAAATTAAGAGTTAAAATAAATACAAGTCTCATTTTATATAAATTTCAGTTATCGAATGTCTATCCAATTTTCAGTTTTCTATTCCCATGTATAAAGGAGAGTTACCTAAAACAGAGTTTACAAGAAAACTGGTTCATAAAGCAGGCTAAATAAACTTCATGTTGAGCAAAGAGTTCTGGCATTAAACTTTATAAAGGATAAAAGAAATTGCCCATTACCTGTGCTTGGAAAAACAGAACTGAAGCATTAATAAGTGTCTACTTTTATTAACTATTTTAGTCACTGTTAGTGATCTTGTAAATTTTTTTTCTATTCCTCTGGAAAAACTAAATAGTAAGCTGGTCTTAATAAGGTTCAAAGAGTTTTTAAACTTCAACTATAACATTTTCTTATTCTCCTCACCATTCTTCTCCACATTATCTTCGTGTTTCTCTTTGTCTCTCTCTCATACACATAGCTAAGTCATTGGAGTCATGTCCAACTCTTTGTGACCCTATGGATTGTAGTCTGTCAGACTCTTCTGTCCCTGGGATTCTCCAGGTAAGAATACTGGAGTGAGTTGCCACTTCCTTCTCCAGGGGATCTTCACGACATAGGGATCAAACCTGCAACTCTTACGTCTGCTGAACTGGCAGGTGGCTTCTTTACCACAAGTGCCACCTGGGAAGTCCCTCTCTCACATATACCTCTCTTAAAAGATTATTTTTTTGTCCTAAACTGTTTGACTCTGGCACATATGCATCTTATTTGATATGTATTTATATCAGTGTGACCCTCCCCCCACCAAGAGACTGAGCCATATCTGTGAGCGTTTGAGGGTCTCCTGCAGAGGTGTGAGTCAGCACCAGCCTGCTGAGGGAACAGGGGTACAGGCAGCAGCAGTCCTGGGAAGTACATGTTGGCATAAGTCCTCTTAGAGGTTGCCTTTAGCCCCATCAAGGAGCCTGTAGACTCCAGGAAAGGGCCGCCTTCGGCCAAACAACTAACAGGGAGGGACCACAGCCCTGCCCATCAGCAGAAAACTGGATTAAATATTTACTGAGCATGGCCTGCCCACCAGAGCAAGACCCAGTTTTCCCCAGAGCCAGTCCCTTGCATCAGAAAGCTTGCATAAGCCCATTATTCTCATCCATTAGAGGACAGACAGAAGAAACAAGACCTAAAATCCCACAGTCTCCAGAACAAAACTCACAATCACAGAAAGCTAGCCAAAATAATCACAGGGATCATAGCCTTGTGTAACTTAATGAAATAATGAGCCATGCTTTGAAGGGCCACCCAGAATGGACAGGTCGTGGTGGACAATTCTGACAAAACATGGTCCACTGGAGAAGGGAATGGCAAACCATTGAGTATTCTCGCTTCGAAAACCCAAAAACAGTATAGAAAGGAAAAAAGATAAGGCATCAGAAGATGACTCCCCCGTCAGAAGGTGTCCAATATGTTACCAGGGAAGAGCAGAGAAATAGCTCCAGAAAGAACAAAGAAGCTGGGCCAAAGCAGAAACCATGCTCACTTGTCGATGTGTCTGATAGTGAATTGGCGGTGAAAATAAAGTCTGATGTGGTAAAGAACAATATTGCCTAGGAACCAGAAATATTAGGTCCATGAATCAAGGTAAATTGAGTGAACACTGATATTTTAGGAATCAGTGAACTAAAATGGAAGGATGTTTTCTAACTCTGGTGCAGGAGAAGACTCTTGAGAGTCTCTTGGACTGCAAGAAGATCAAACCAGTCAATCCTAAAAGAAATCAACCCTGAATATTCATTAGCAGGACTGATGCTGAAGCTGAAGCTCCAACACTTTGGCTACCTGATGCCAAGAGTCAACTCACTGGAAAAGACCCTCACGCTGGGAAAGACTGAAGGCAAAAGGAGAAGGAGGTGGCAAAGGATGAGATGGTAGGATAGCATCACTAATTCAATGGACATGACTTGAGCAAACTCCAGGAGACCATCAGAGGACTGGTATGCTGCAGCCTATGAGGTATCACAGAATCAGACACAACTGAGCAACTGAGTAACAATGGCAGAGCTCTGTATGCCATAGTGGGAAGACTTATGCCTCTGACAAGTGAACATGCCAAGGCTAAGTGACAAGTTTGACAGGAGACTGATGTGGCAGCAGCACCTCCCACTCTAAGCCCTTAGCTCAGAGGACTCTTTTGGGGTGCTTCTGGGTCATACAACCACAAATAAAATCACTATATGTAACATCAACCACTTCAAATGAATCTTTTAGCATTTCCCTCTCTTAAAACTTTAATGTACTTAATATATTAGCTTCTTAGCATTAACAACCAATATTGTAGAATTCTATATCCAATGAATTAGAAGACATTTCTTTAATCAGCAGTATCACTGATAGGCCATCCTATCAGAAAAGAATAACTAAAGCAAATGATGAACACAGGCCAATGTTAAGAGATTGATGGGAGAAAAGAGACATTCATGTTAAATATACTATATGTTTTGTTTTTGTTACAAAACATGCAACATCTATAAATTAACCAATAAAAGCAGAAGTTGGAAGAAATTCAAAGTGAAACAAACCTCCCCTTGATTTTAATGATCAATAAAGTGTTAGTCACGCAGTTGTGTCAGGCTCTTTGCAGCCCCATGGACGGTAGCCCACCAGGCTCTTCTGTCCGTGGAATATCCCAGGCAGGAATACTGGAGTAGGTTGCCAGGGGATCTTCCTGACCCAAGGATCGAACTCAGGTCTCCCACATTGCGGGCAGATTTTTTTACCGTCTAAGCCACCCCAAGAAAGAAATACATAAATTTAAGACAAATAAGTCTTTTACGGCTTTACAAGATATAGGCTTATTATTTTGGTGGTTGCTAAGCAACATTCTCTTCTGTAGGGCTAAAGCACATGAAATTAGCATGTTTTCAGGAAAAAAACTTGAACAAAAAAATTAGAGAACAGCATTTGAAAAGTACAAAGGAAAACACATTAACCAGCTAATCAGGCAGTAACAGAGGTTTAGTGCTTTTTGCAATAATGGTTAAACATATTTTTTTTCCACTGGTACCAAATGAGATGCTACTTCAGCACATTAACATTTTAAAGTTATTGAAATGGTGATGATTATATTGACCTCTACACTCAACAGCCTAATTATTTTGAAAATCTCAAATTAGATCAGGATATACTCTAATTCTTGCCTGGAAAATCCCATGGATGGAGGAGCCTGGAAGGCTGCAGTCCATGGGATTGCTGAGGGTTGGACACGACTGAGCGACTTCACTTTCACTTTCATGCATTGGAGAAGGAAATGGCAACCCATTCCAGTGTTCTTGCCTGGAGAATCCCAGGGACAGGGGAGCCTGGTGGGCTGCTGTCTATGGGGTCGCACAGAGTCAGACACGACTGAAGCGACTTAGTAGTAGTAGTATACTCTAATTACTACCACTAATGATGATCTCTATAGATCTCCTTCTCCAACAATATTTCTTCAAATCCCCAGTTTCAAGATATGACACATGCCTGGTTTACACTTTAAAAAAAAAATGTATCTGGTTGTGACATGGCACTTTAGTAAAGCTACCACTTCATGATGCTACTTAAATTGTTAAGATCCCTGAAAACTCTGTTCTTTAACATCACCATTTTGGAAAAACCTTTTAAAAAAAAAAAAAGAAAGAAAAAAAAAAAACAGATCTTGGCTTCCCTGGTGGCTCAGTTGGTAAGGAACCTGTGTGCCATGCAGGAGGCCCAGGTTTGATCCCTGGGTGGGGAAGATCCCCTGGAAAAGGGCATGGCAACACACTCCAGTATTCTGGCCTAGAGAATTCCAAGGACAGAAGAGCCTGGAGGGGTACAGTCCATGGGGTCACAAACAGTTGGATACGACTGAGTGACTAATACTTTCTTCTTTTCACTATAGCAATGCAGTGAGTAAAGATGAATGCTATTGAATCTATTAGGTATAATAATGGAAACTTTTTTACAAAAGGAAAGAGGCAAATTACTGAAGGGAAAATGACTGCAGAAATCTAACTATTGTTGGGAAAGAGAGGATAGTAAGTAGAATTCCAGGTCCAACATTTTGAGGATTCAAGGGAAATTCCCTACCCTACCATTGTCACTTCTCCCCTTCCTCATTTTTAATATCATGCTGCAATTGTGTAAATGCTATAGGGTTGCAACTGCCAATTTCCTTATTCACAAAATCAGTTCCTCACTGAGTTTTCTTAAAGTCCACAGTGAACAAACCTTGATGCAGAGTCTAGTGAGGGTCAACTTAAATGAGCCAATGAAAAGAACCTGCAAATGTGATGACTATCTTCATGGAGAAGGAAGTACCTTGCACCTCGATTGTAATCATGACTTGTTTTGGCTCTGCAACCAAAACCCCACATGAGCTTAGATAGGCAGCTTCTTATTTTATTTTAAAGCAACAGCCCTGGACTAAATGATTGGTCAAGTCCACTTTAGCTTAACAGCCCATGACTCCACTTTGAGGATACAAGACTTATCTATGTAAGAATAATTTACTCAGTCTTTAAACCTTCTCAGATAGGACACTAAGTACCAGTTAGTAGGATCTTTTTAAATGCCTTCTCTTTTTGTTTTACCATAGTAATAATATGGCCTCAAACCAAAATCAAGAATCCACTGTGAAGATCTAATCTCATACAGCCTCTTTCCTTTCTTTTTTAAAAAGAATTATTCTATTTATTTATATTTTTTTGGCCTTGCAGCATGTGAAATCTTAGATCCTCAACCAGGGATCAAATTCATGTTCCCTGCAGTGGAAGCACAGTGTCTTAACCACTGGACCACAAGAGAAGCACCTGAGATGTGACATTTTTAACGACCATTAGTTTATCTTCAAGACCTACTAGAATTAAACATGAATAGACACATCAAACTGCAGATCTCATCCTGAGTCACAGTCACATACAGCAAAGTTTTTCAACCTTGGTATTAGTAACATTTTGAGATGGATAACTTTTGCTGCATGGAGTTGTCCTGTTCACTTTAAGAGATTTTATTCCATTACTGGCCTCTACACACTAGAAACCAGCAGCACCCCTCCCCTAAGGCTGTGACAAATTTTCCTAATATTTGACCTGAATTGGGAACCCTGGACATATAGTAAATTAAGAGAGGGATTATTTTTGACCCCAGATTTCCTTCTAACCATCAGACTTACGAAAATAATTTCTAATTTCAACTCAAATGATGTTGCCTCATAATTAGTGCAAAAAATGAGCCACTGATTCATAGCTGTTACAAACTTTCCTTCAATTTGACGAAGTCTTTGCCTCAGAGATTACAACCAGAACATTCAAATATTCTTTTTTTTTTTTTTCAGCCTTGGTGGTGGTTTAGTTGCTAAGTCGTGTTCAACTCTTGCAACACCATGCCAGGCTCCTCTGTCCATGGGATTCTCCAGGCAATGGGTTGCCATTTCCTGCTCCAGGGGATCTTCCCAACTGAGAAATCAAACCTGGGTCTCCTACATTGCAGGCAGATTCTTTACCAACTGAGCTATGAGGGAAGCCCATTTTTCAACCTTCAGTTCAGTTCAGTTCAGTTCAATTGCTCAGTCGTGTCCGACTCTTTGCGACCCCATGAATCACAGCACACCAGGCCTCCCTGTTCATCACCATCTCTCGGAGTTCACTCAGACTCACATCCATCGAGTCCGTGATGCCATCCAGTCATCTCATCCTCTATCTTCCCCTTTCCCTTCTGGCCCAACCCCTTCCAGCATCAGGGGCTTTTCCAATGAGTCAACTCTTCGCATCAGGTGGCCAAAGGATTGGAGTTTCAGCTTCAGCATCAGTCCTTCCAAAGAACACCCAGGATTGATCTCCTTTAGGATGGACTGGTTGGATCTCCTTGTAGTCCTTCAGTTCAGTTCAGTTCAGTCGCTCAGTCGTGTCCGACTCTTTGCGGCCCCATGAACTGCAGCACGCCAGGCCTCCCTGTCCACCACCAGCTCCCGAGTTCACGCAAACTCGCAGTCCTTACTGAGGTATAACTGACAAGACTGTACTTAATATATACAACTTGATATTTTGATATTCTTAAAATTGGAAAATCAAAAATCACCTGTGAGTACCTCATTGTTATAGGTACCGTTTATATATCAGTATTAATTAGTTACAGGTTTAAATATGTATTATTCAATGTCATCAATCAGTTTTATAAAGTTGCAAAGGGAACAGAATATTCACCCTAAAAATGCCTCTTTGGCAATAATGATTATTTTAGAGTTATTAATTTTAAGAAAATAGCAGACATAGAAAAAGATGTGAAAACCAAGTAAAAGTTACCCTTTTGTAAGAGACACTTACAGTCTCTCTCTATACCAGGAAGAGAAGTTTGAGTCTAAATTTCTAGAAACTCTTATCACTGGAGAAGATAAGCACTTAAGCTCTGCATAATAACCTTGCCCCTGTTTACTGTGCTTTTCCTCTCATAAATGACTGTCCCTCTAAACATTTTTTGTATTTAGCTGGAAAAGCTATCAAAGATGGTTTCTTAGGCAATGTTGGGAAGTTGCTCTGTTTTCCTGGATATCTCCCATATATACAGGATGTGTGCATGTTATCAAACTCCTATTTGTTTTCATGTCATGAATCTGTGTTTTATTATAGGAGGTGTCTCAACCAAGAACCGCAAAGGATAGAGGGACAATTATTGATTCCTTTCCTATAGTAGAATCAATGAATTTCAGAGACACGAGGTTCTAGTGGTTTTCAGATTCTTATGTTTCTGAAGGTGATCAGAATATACCACCCCAAATACACTGATGTGATTTAGAGCTGAAGGCAACTGAGAAACAGCAGACACAGGAGAAGCTCATGTCTTCCTCCTATCTGCTGAAAAGAAGGGCATGTGCTTGCATGCCCGGCTGTGTTCGCCTCTTTGTGACCCCATGGACTGTAGACGCCAGACTCCTCTGTCACAGGACTTTCCTGGTAAGTATGCTGAAGTGGGTTGCCATTTCCTCTTCTACGGGATCTTCAGGGATTCAACCCACACCTCCTGCATTGGCAGGCAACTTTTCCAATGTGCCACCTGGGAAGCCCAAAAGCAGGACATACATCTCCCTTTTGCAAAGGAAACTGCCTTTAGTAAATGTGTCTCCTCTACAACCCTTATCTACCATGCTTTCCTCACACATTTTCTAGTCATCTTCCCACAGTTCACTTTCCTAGAAGCCCAGTCCTTTTTTCCTGTCTTGTCACAAATTCTTGTGCTGTGGGTGGGTGTACATGCTTAACTGCTCAGTCGTGTCCAACTCTCTGTGATCACATGGACTGTAGCCTACCAGGCTCCTCTGCT
This sequence comes from Madoqua kirkii, assembly GCA_006408675.1. Taxonomy (NCBI): domain Eukaryota; kingdom Metazoa; phylum Chordata; class Mammalia; order Artiodactyla; family Bovidae; genus Madoqua; species Madoqua kirkii. The sequence goes on along the minus strand of SJYC01010082.1, from coordinate 8,977 downwards.
CACGAAATTATCCTGGCAAGAATACTGGAGTGGGCTGCCATTTCTTACTCCAGGGATCTTCCCAACTAAGGGATCAAACTCGTATCTCTTATGTCTGCTGCATTCTCAAGAGGATCCTTTACTACTGGGCCTGGGAAGCCACGTGGTCCCCAGGTCCAAATGCTTCTTTGGTTTTTCACTTATTTTCTGTGAAAATATTAACATCAATGAAGAAATATATGACTTTTGTCAGTTTAATTCACAGTTCCCAAGAAACCAAACCTGAGAGGGTAGGAGAAAGGTTTTCTCTCCACCCTCAATTCCAACAAATAATTTATTGATATATTTATCTTCAAAATGGTGACAATTTTATTTACTCATAAGTACATATCACTGTGAATTCACAGAGTATTGGTACTGACTATAAATCTAGTTCCTGATTTATAACTGTTAGGGAACCCACGGACTGAAGCCACCAGCCCCGGCCAGGCATGAGAGCGACCACTTGCACGAGTTATCTTACAACACGAGGTCCTGGTAAGGAACACAGAAATAACAAAATGCCGACAACTGGAATAATTCAGGGAAGGCCAAAGGGAGAGAGGAGACGCCAGTCCATAAGTCCTACCAACCTCCCTGAATCCTCGTTGGAAGCCATCTTGACTGGGTGATGCATGCACCACCAGGAAGGACCTGAGTCTCAGGGACTGACAGAGACAACCTGGAAACTAACGCCATCACCGTAACACCCGAGACTGTGAGCCGTGTGGCAGAGCAGTTCTCCTGGGTTCCCTCACCTGCTGCTCTTGGCCCGGGCACTCCTTCCCAATGAAGTCTCTTGCTTTGTCAGTACATGTGTCTCCTCAGATAATTTATTTTAGTGTTAGATAAGAGCCCATTTCATGTCCAGGAAGGGGTCCCCCTTCCTGCAACAAGATGAGGAAACCAAAGCCTAGGACTTAGGCAACTAAAAAAGTAATAACAAATTACATTTTAAAAATGAGAGGAAGATCAAAGTGAGAAAGTGGTATAAGAAGGAGGAAGAAACAATGCCAAGTGGGGAGAAAAGTAATTCTTTAATGGAGTGTAGCAGGGTATAGTAAACTAAGTCTGACTAACTGCAGACCTCAGCCTCTGGGATCTGTACAGAACAAGAGCTGGAGAGATGATGGATGTAGTTACAGAGCTCTGATAAGGTCAGTGCTTCATACTGAAGTCTAGCAGGAGCCTGTGGGGCCCCTCCAGGTACAAATGCTTTCTGTGTTCGCTATTTCTTGTGTGTAGGAAAAAGGTTTCGGCCTCCTAGACCTTCTCTCATTTCCAAAGGGCAGATTCAAACAGTTACTAATTAAAAGTGAAATCACTCAGTCATGTATGATTTTGCAACCCCATGGACACACGGCTCCTCCGTTCATGGGATTTTCCAGGCAAGAATACTGGAGTGGTTTGCCATTTCCTTCTCCAGGGGATCTTCCCAACCCAGGGATCGAACCCAAGTCTCCTGCATTGCAGGCAGACACTTTATTGTATGAGCCAGCAAGAGGAAATGCACAAAGGAGGAGCAGTCAAGAAATAAGAGCACACTGATAAAGAAGGGCTCTGTTCCTTATCAAGGGACTGTTGCTGTGGTTCAGTCCTCAGTCATGTCTCTCTGCAACCCCATGAACTGCAGCACACCAGGCTTCTCTGTCTCTCACTATCTCCAGGAGTTTGCTCAAACTAAAGTCCACTGAGTAGCTGATGCCATCCAACCATCTCATCTTCTGTCACCCTCTTCTCCTCCTGCCCTTAATCTTTCCCACATCAGGGTCTTCAGGGGATATATATAGCAATACCTTTGTGTTCTTCTGCTGGAACTAAGGCCCCCACTCAGGCGGAGGATGGTAACTTCAGGCTGAGTATAAGATTCCTGCAACACCATCTTGTTACTTGATCACCAACAGATCAGAAGATCACACACCTGCAACCCTCAGCCCAAATTTTTCCTACAAAAACTTTTCCCCAAAAACCATCAGAGAGTTCAGGTTTTTTTTGAGCAAGAGCACTTGTTCTCTTCCTTGGCCCTGTAATAAACCTTCTGGGCTCCAAACTGACATTTTGGTCTGTCTGGTCTCACTGTGTGTCGGGTACAAGAACTTTTGACTGACAATACCATCATGGGGAAAGCTGCTGGTGGAGATCTATAAAATCAGGTGATGGGGTGGATAGTGTCTCCATGCTTTTTGGTTTATACTACTTGATTAACTTGATTTGCAGCTATTAGGTGGGGTACAGGGATGGAGAGAGTGTGGTGTTTTAAAATTAAATTTGGAAAGGTTTTTTCATGTGTTTTTCCTGGGGCTTTTTAATCTAAAGGTATTTAACCTAAAAATATAGTAAATAAAATAGAAAAATACCTGCCTCTGCATGAGTTTTAAGTTGCATTTTATGTCATTTCTTTCTCCTAGGCTGCACGTACCATGTAGCCTGCGGGGTTCCGTTCCCCAACCAGGGATAGAACCTATGCCCTCGGCAGTGAAAGCATGGAGTCCCAGCCACTGGACTCAAGGAATTCCCTTAAATTGTATTTTAAATTGGTCCAGGTATTCCAATATGTAACTGGTCAGTCTAATCTGAGAGCATATGGATGCGAATAGGGCTATATACTATTTTAAAATTAGAGGGATGCCAAAAACTCGGCCTCTGTGCACCAGTGCCAAATTGAATCTTGGAGACAGTGTTTCGGATGAAGTAGAAAAGAACAGATTTATTGCTTTACCAGGCAAAGGGAAACACAGCAGGCTCACGCCTCTAAAACTGTGTGTCCCAGTGGGGAGGTTTTCCTGAGGAGTTTTATAGCAATGATTCAAGGGCAGAGTTGCTAGTAAGTATCAGGGTGTGTGCAGGGCCTGCACTCCTTTAATCCGACCTCTCCTGATGAGCTTCTCAGGCTTCTTTGATTTGGCCTCAGGTGGTTGCCTCCTTTGTGTCTTCATTCCCTCCCTTCTCTGATTAGCAACTATTTGAATCTTCCCTTTGGGACTCAGGGAAGGTCATGGAAGCTGGAGTCTATACCTTACAAATAAGAAACGGGACAGAGAAAGGCTTCTGAGGCCAGGAGCCCCAAAATTTCCTGCTCAGTTTCAATAATACGAATTATCTTTTCATTTGAATTGTACATTTAATGAAAGCTATGCTCTTGTTAGTACAAACAAATAAAAATGGGTCACTGCACAAGCATCAACCAATCATGAAAAACTGACTTAAAACAATGCCAGTACTAAAAGGCAGTTTACACTTTACTTTTTTAAGTGGTACTTTAGCGAAATTCAGGAGAACACACAGTTATTGTTTTTCCTACATACAGAAGACAGTGTTAAACATCTGGGGTACCAGAAAGAAAAACTCAAGGAATTCAGGCTATTAAAATACTGTAGGAGGACAATGAAAGAAACTTCTATACACAGTGAAAATCCATGCATTAATCCCTCATTTCCCATAAAAAATAAATACCTTTCAATCTCATTTTGTTTAAAATGTCTTTGATTTGAGCCTTTCTTTTCACTCAGTCTCAAGAGCCTGTGTCTTGCTTTACTAGGTGCAGAAAACAATGCCCACTGAAGGGGAACAGAATGCTTACTTCAAGATTCTATGACATCACAGGTGGAGTTTAGACTCGTATGGTGTAAGAACTGTACCGGGCCTCTGGGGTCCTCTAACTCAACTGCTTATGTAAAAGGCCCACAATAAAGCTATTCCGTGGAGAAGTTAAAGTGGCAATCAGCCGTCCTGACTGTTAAGCAAGAGCCCTAAAAAGTGAAAGTGAAGTGCTTAGTTGTGTCCAACTCTCTGGGACACCACAGACTGTAGCCTACTAGGCTCCTCAGTCCATGGGATTTTCTGGCAAGAGTACTGGAAGTGAAGTGAAGTTGCTCAGTCGTGTCCAACTCTTTGCGACCCCATTGACTAAAGCCTACCGGGCTCCTCTGTCCATGGGATTTTCCAGGCAAGAATACTCGAGTGGGTTGCCATTTCCTTCTCCAGGGGAACTTCCTGGCCCAGGGATTGAACCTGGGTCTCCTGCGTTGTAGGCAGACGCTTTACCATCTGAGCCACAAGCCCTAAGAGTACTGGAGTGTGTTACCATTTCCTTCTCCAGGGGATCTTCCGGACCCAGGGATCGAACCCAGATTTCCCACATTGCTGCTGCTGCTAAGTCGCTTCAGTCATGTCCGACTCTGTGCGACCCCATAGATGGCAGCCCACCAGGCTCCCCCGTCCCTGGGATTCTCCAGGCAAGAGTACTGGAGTGGGGTGCCATTGTCTTCTCCCTCCCACACTGCGGGCAGATGCTTTTACCACCTGAGCCCTAATGGAAGCCAAAGTCTGTCCTGCCTTTGTTCTATGTACAGGATACATTCACTCCCAGTCTTTCACAGAACACAGCTAAACTCCAAGGGCTAAGTAAGTGAAGATAAGCTTCCTCCAGTGCCTTTTGGACTGGAGAAGTTCTAGGCCTGAACAGCTGTCTGTCAGACTGCTGCAAATTTCCAACATTAGACCAGAAATGGATTAGTTTCTACTACTAAAACACAGGATCTAGGCTCAGTGGGAATTGACTCCCAGCACTTAATATAAACTCAGGCTTTCCTCAAAATATGATTTTAGGTAACTTCTTCTCTTTACTGAGAATATGAGACTTTTAAAAGGGTTGGGATAGAGAGTATAGGAAAAGGAGTATGTCAAAGCTGTATATTGTCACCCTGCTTGTTTAACTTACATGCAGAGTACATCATGAGAAATGCTGGGCTGGAGGAAGATAAGCTGGAATCAAGATTGCCGGGAGAAATGTCAATAACCTCAGATATGCAGATGACACCATCCTTACAGCAAAAAGTGAAGAACTAAAGACTCTCTTGTTGAAAGTGAAGGAGGAGAGTGAAAAAGTTGGCTTAAAGCTCAACATTCAGAAAACAAAGATTATGGCATCTGGTCTCATCATTTCATGGCAAATAGATGGGGAATCAGTGGAAACAGTGTCAGACTTTATTTTGGGGGGCTCTAAAATCACTGCAGATGGTGATTGCAGCCATGAAATTAAAAGACACTTACTCATTGGAAGGAAAGTTATGACCAACCCAGATAACATATTAAAGAGCAGAGACAGTACTTTGTCAGCAAAGGTCCATCTAGTCAAGGCTATGGTTTTTCTAGTAGTCATGAATGGATGTGAAAGTTGGACTATAAAGAAAGCTGAATACTGAAGAATTGATGGTTTTGAACTGTGGGTTGAAGAAGACTCTTGAGATTCCCTTGGACTGGAAGGAGATCCAACCAGTCCATCCTAAAGGAGATCAGTCTTGGGTGTTCACTGGAAGGACTGATGTTGAAGCTGAAACTCCAATACTTTGGCCACCTGATGAGAAGAGCTGATTCATCTGAAAAGACCCTGATGCTGGTAGAAATGTCAATAACCTCAGATATGCAGATGACACCATCCTTACAGCAAAAAGTGAAGAACTAAAGACTCTCTTGTTGAAAGTGAAGGAGGAGAGTGAAAAAGTTGGCTTAAAGCTCAACATTCAGAAAACAAAGATTATGGCATCTGGTCTCATCATTTCATGGCAAATAGATGGGGAATCAGTGGAAACAGTGTCAGACTTTATTTTGGGGGGCTCTAAAATCACTGCAGATGGTGATTGCAGCCATGAAATTAAAAGACACTTACTCATTGGAAGGAAAGTTTGACCAACCCAGATAACATATTAAAGAGCAGAGACAGTACTTTGTCAGCAAAGGTCCATCTAGTCAAGGCTATGGTTTTTCTAGTAGTCATGAATGGATGTGAAAGTTGGACTATAAAGAAAGCTGAATACTGAAGAATTGATGGTTTTGAACTGTGGGTTGAAGAAGACTCTTGAGATTCCCTTGGACTGGAAGGAGATCCAACCAGTCCATCCTAAAGGAGATCAGTCTTGGGTGTTCACTGGAAGGACTGATGTTGAAGCTGAAACTCCAATACTTTGGCCACCTTATGAGAAGAGTTGATTCATCTGAAAAGACCCTGATGCTGGGAAAGATTGGGGGCAGGAGGAGAAGAGAGCGACAGAGGATAAGATGGTTGGATGGCATCACCAACTCAGTGGACATGGGTTTGGGTGGACTCCAGCAGTTGGTGATAGAGAGGCCTGGTGTGCTGTGGTTCATGGAGTCGCAAAGAGTCGGACATGACTGAACAACTGAACTGAACAGAGAATATTTTTAAAAACATTAAAAAATTTACATTGAGTATTGCAATCAGAAGTTTTAATAGACAAGTTTTATTTCAAATTCACTGGTGAAATCTATAAATATATTGTGCATTTCCTGATTGCTTAGGCCATTAAGGGTCTAATCTATTTCCTGAGCTGAAACTAGCTAATGGAAAAATATTTAGAATGGTAATCATCCAGTGAAATGGGTGAAATGGGCTATTTAACCAAAACATACTTTTGGTCATATTTTCCTTCAGTAATTTATATGGTTTCAAAGGGATAGGCTCATTTTTTACAATGAGAGGTCTTTGCTATTAAAACATGGAAAGGCTCCACCCTCTCTACCCCTAATGTTTTATGAATAAGGGCACTCCTCTGTACAATACTCTTTAGCCTCAATACATACATAATATCAGGCTGGGAAGTGTATTGCTTGATTTCCTACCAAGCAATTCATTCCTGAAACCACTGGACAAAAAATAAAAACAAAAATGTAAGGTCAATATTATTACCATAACAAAATTGAGATTTTTTATATTTACTTGATGGAACTCTGTTAAATAAGTTTATCATATACCATGCATATGCAATTTTGCCCCAAAGCTGAGGAGGTCCAAATTACTGAAGGCAAATTATGATGTGCAGATGCTGGATTTACCATGTGCAGCTTACAATACTTCTCAAAGCCTCATCCCCACACATTTCTTTCTCTTTTGGGGCTAGCAAACTCATCACCCATCACCACGCCTCTGTCACATGTTATTAGGTGGAGGGTTCAGAGGGCAAACTAATTTTTTATATTTAGCCTAGTAGAAGCATTATTTGGAGGGTAACATGCCGGAGGAAAACCCTGACCTCAGGAGCGAGTCAACCAGGATTTTAGGGTGATCTGTACTATTCCTAAATGAACATTTAGCAGAGATCAAGAGACTTTGAAAACAGTCTACCAGAGCCAGGCTTGGACTTTGGAGCAAAGCTAACCTTTGAGTTGAGACCTGGGAGTGTTGACCTCCTAAATTATGCACAATTCTGAGATCAGATTTTCCACTAGAAGGAATTTCTTTTAAATCAGTTAACTGTAAAGTATGGTTTATAAAGAAGATAAAGTACTTTGATTAGATAAAAAGATTACTGGACTTCAAAAAAAGCACTATTTTCTTTCAAATTGGAGAAGGAAATGGCAACCCACTCTGGTACTCTTGCCTGGAAAATCCCATGGATGGAGGAGCCTGGTGTTCTTCTATTATGCAAGTTTTTATCTTTTCATAATTCAGACACCAATCAGTGAGGGTTATTTTACATGTTTTGGCACTGAGCACTAATATAGTTAGTGCGGCTGCTCTGAAAACTTCCATCTACTACAGAATTAACAATAATATAGTTCTCTTCCTTTTAGAAACATCTCATGAGAAAACAAAAATATTTAACTTCATTCCCTTATGAAAACAACACATTTCTGCTAAAAATGACCAATACCGTCTTTAAAGAAATTTCTTTATTAAAGCAAAATAGAAACTGTTTGTTCTGTCTGCTAGGCACACCCTGTACAGTCATTAAAATCAGTTGTTTAAATTTTTCCTCCTGGGCTTCACATTTATTATAGATAAATCTTTTCATAACACATTGCCCAGAGATGTTATATTAGAGGCAGAAGCATTCTCTGACCTCAGCACACTACTGACAAGCCCTTGGAACGGGCTGGGATAGAAAAGTTGGACAACGTGACTAACCAAAAAGAAATGACGTTAAGACTCAGACATTCTATGTGTTATTGAATCTGTTGATCATGCTAGGCTCTTGACACTGACTTGCTTGTGACTGTATTTTCTACTCAGAATCTGAAGTAACAGAGACCACAGAAGCAATTTCGAATCTTCCTAAGCTCTTTGGAGACCTGAACAGATATTCCTCTCTTGTTCGGTTCTCAGAGTGGACATTTCAAGACAAAAGTTTATGAAAATCCAATGAATTAAATAAAAATAAGATATCTGATTCCCAGAGCACTAAACTCAAATAACTAACTGAAAGTTAATTTCCAGTGTCTGGCGATTTGAAAGGTAAACAATTTTTATTCAGTCTCAGGTACAACTGCCATTAGAACAAAACTGGGTGGTGCAGCAGTAAAGAATCTGCCTGCAGAGCAGTGAGACACAGGTTCAATCCCTGGGCTAGGAAGATTCCCTGGAGAAGGAAATGGCAACCCACTCCAGTATTCCTGCCTGGAAAATCCCACAGACAGAGGAGCCTGGGGCTACAGTCTTTTAAACTAATGACAAGTTTAAAACCCAGGTCATATAAACAAAGAATTTTTAGAAAGGCAGGAGTTAATTTCCTAAAGTATCCAAAGAAAAAAATTCCAATTTCTTCACTGAAAACAGAAAAGACTATTTAAAATGGAAATGCCCCCAAAATCGCTTTCAAGACTATAATCTGAATGGGGGGTGGGAGGAACAAGACAGCTATAAAAATTTTATTCTCTTCATTAAGATAATAAAATTATCATCCTATACACTGAGTCACTAACTAAAAAGAATAATAAGAAAACTGGACTTCAACACAATTAGAGAAAGTAATGAAAATACAGCAGAGTATGTTTTACTTATGGCACCTCACAGGAGTAATGCATTCCAACTCTACATGTGGTGTCTGTGCTGGGGGCTCTGAGGCTGATCTGCACGATCCCGCCACATCCAGACAGGAGACAAGATGCTCCCACCTCTAAGTCCTCATAAAGCCCCACAGGTATGGAGGCTATATTTTTACTT